>BMAW01057835.1:2434545-2479394 GCA_019974015.1 Nephila pilipes | reverse complement strand
AATGCGCTATTACCATATTTGTATTATGATGAATTTTGGTGGAATGAGAATTCCGAACATGAAGCTGGTTATCACATGCTGATATAAAATAATTCGTTCCTAGATAAAGGGGAGGAAGGAAGAAAAAAGGCAAGGCACTGGTTGACAAAGACGAGGGTCAGAAATGGATAAAGATAGCAATGCATTGCCGAAGATGCTTTCACTCATGTTTACCAAAGATAGCAAAACTCATGGGAGCGAGGAAAGATCACATAAGTACCACGAGATCATAAATCCAACTATTTATTTTTTAAATAACCCTTGGATGGAAAGCGCTTCTCTGTCGTTTATTCGGTAATTCTGCACTCCCCTACAAAAGGTGAACAAATTGTGCATGACACTGAGTGTCTGGATCAACAAAATTACAATGATTTGCCGTAAAATGTTCATATCTATCAGCTATCGTTCGCAAAATTTTACAGATACAATGGTAAATGGATTGTACGGCGGCAACGAAAGGAACGTGTGACCCAACTAACCACATTAGTGTACAAATACCTTTTTCTTCCAGACAACAGCAAACATAACAGCCATTTCGGCTTCACGTCACCACGGCAAATCCAAAATTTTGATATTTTGATTCGCGGGTAAACACTGAGCAGTCTTTACGGATGAGTTGAAACTAGAGAATTTAAAACGAATGTTTAACAATACAACTATCGCCAAAAAAAAAAAAAAAAAAAAAAAAAAAAAAAAAGAAGAAGAAGCTGGCCAAATTGACGAAGCACGGCTTCGAGAAAATTCGCAAAGGCATGGAAGGCGTCAAATGACATGGTTAAAATGGATAAGTATCTCTAAATCAAGCGTGTGTAGTAATAGAAGCTACATATTATAAATCAGAGTTCTTTGAAGTCCCCAAATGGATAATTTGAATATGAGTTACCAACTCAAGTTTGCTGTCTTTATCATTTGATTGTGACTCAGAATTATGATGTTCGTTGCCAATAGTCAAATGTGCAATACCAGAGTTTATATTAATTAATTAAACTAGAGTTAATCCCATCTGTCCTTCGAACATAAAAATACACTCAGTCTGCCTTTTAAAGCCAGGTACAAAGTATTCTACCACACATGCATTCTGAAGAAAAATATTTTGCTTCGTGAACAACTTTCTTAACAATGAACACCGAGAGCCTAAAATTAAATTTGGTTTGAATTAACTTGTTTGGTTACACGAGGGCCATTGAAAAGGGATCTCGAAATATTTAACCACCGACCAGTGAAATATATTTCAGTGAGTGGACTTGCAGCACGTTTAGTTACGAAAATCTAACTATAAAAGGATAGATTCGGAAAATGAACATGAACATACAATTGATTTGAGGTGCATTATACTCTTTTTTGTTTTAATTAAAAAAAAAAAACAATTTTCTCAATTAATTTAACTTAATTTGTGGTCGAAAATTGCTTTAATACACTGCATTAAAAATTATTCATTGAGTATTTATTCCTAAATCATGAAAATTACAATTGTGTGTCTTTTCCTTCGTAATTCAAACAGCACTTAATGATAAATTACGTCATTTTTTCAGGCCTAGAATTGTGGCCCGATTTTACAAAAATGAACTAAATTTCTTTAAGTTTGGAAAAAAAAATTCAAAAAATCAAACTAAATAGTTAATTTTTTAACTATAGGAAAAATTCGTCATGCTAGGATTTAAAGTTTTCATTCACTTTACACAAATATAAATTTTCACATTAATTTCGAAATGTTCAAAAAGTAATACGCACGAATCAGTCAGATGATCCAACAGCCATCATTAAAAAAAAAAAAAAAAAAGTTGAGATGAGATGGGCAGAAACTTAAAACTTTTGTATATATATATAAATCCGTAAAACAAGCCAAATAAAGCAATGCTAAATAGAATCCCGAACTCGATACAGTACCTTCTTTTGAATTAATTGAAATCGGATCATTCGAGGATTATATCGATTTTTCCGACAACCAGCGACACGGGTCTTTTTTGTTCGCGTTGAAGAGGCAAAATGCCAATTTGGTGGTCGCGCATAAAATAATATCTAGTGGTATTGCGTTCATGTTTAATTCAATACACGATTCCCGGCGTTGGTGATTTTCTTGGTGTGGACAAAAATAAGGCTTCAGCCCTAATTTGAGATGCTTCGCTGCGTTTGAGAAGTTCGAACGTATTAATCTTTTATTCATTTTTTTTTTTAATATTTCGTTCAGCAGTTTAATCGAAGTTGAGTATACTTTCAAAAAGTATTTAAAAAAAAATAAAAAAAAAAAGCAGCTGCAATTTTACTTATTTATTTTTAAGAAACTAAGAAATCGAAATCTGATAAATGTACTTATGGATTTCTTTGAAAATCTAGATGCGATACCTGTTAAATGCGAATTTCGGATTTCACAGAGAAAGATTAAGATTTCGGTTGAAAGTGAAGTCATAAAAGATCGATGTAGTAAGTTTTATATCGTTGAATCAAGCGTTGACTTACACTCTGTATATATAAATACAGTAATTCTGTTTGTTATAGAATTACATAAGTTATTCTAAGTTATTATCTTAAATTCATTATAATTGCCTTATATCCATTTTAGTTGCATTATAGCTGCATAATGGTCGTCGATGATGGACCACACCATTATGAGTCACGGTTCAGGAGATGCACAAGACAATATAATAAACCATATAACAATACAAAACATTCCCCACTGCGCCACATGGAGACTTAAAAAGCCAGTTAAAGAACAATAACAAAATATGCTTTAACTTTTATTACATGTAGATATCTGAATGGAAATCGAAACATTTTGTCCACACTGACTCCCCACATACAGTCGCACTGAGTAATAGAGACAGTTAAGAGGTTATGGCGCAATAGTCAAATCTTGCTAAGCCTGCGGCAAATGTTTGTTTAAACAGTAGTATAGATGTAAGAAAAGGAAAAGAGGGAAATGATTGAAAAGAAAAGGGTAAAAAAATACAGAGGAATCACAAGGGTATCCCGGGAGTTTACCAAACAAAGTAAATTTAATGGGAAAGAAAGATGACTGGGGTATCCAGGAGCCATGATTTCCGTACGTACCTAAAGAAGTTAGACACCAGAGGGAGTTGCTTTGAGAAGCAATGCGAGACCTATTAGCGACTAACCTCTTGATTTTGAAACACAGTCAAGTGTAAGGTAGACACGTCACTCAAACTTTTGAATTAAGCCAACAGTAGGACTTATAACCCTAATAGATTGAATGTGCATCCGTCCCGGTCTTTAGAGGGATCAAGACTTGTGCAGCCACGACTAGACTGAAACAACGCAAGTCGCGAGCTCGCGACTACTGTGGCCAGAAGTAGGTTAGTGAAGCTTCAAATATAAAAATAATAGAATTCTTCAACCTTTTTCAACATCACTTTAGATCTACATACGGATTATATGCGAAAGATTCGAAATTTTCAAACCACATTTAAGTGAAGAGGTAGCCTCTTTTTAAACTATACTTCATTCTATAAAATTGAATGTGAAGTCATGGGAAGGTTTGGATCCCAGTTAAATTCACTGTGCAGTCGCACCTTCATTTCGCATGCCAATTTAAACTGGACTGGGAGAGACTGGACTCGAATATTGCTAATCAAGAGGACTTGATCTAGGATCGAGGGACACTATATTCAAGAGGACTTGATCTCTTGAATACAGTGTCCCTCGAAAGTGATGCAACAGATGAAAAACCCGATTAAAGTTTCATGGAAATTTTTTTGTAATACAGATTTTCTTGCCAGTGGAATAAGTGAAGATTTTAAGAATATGATGCTAATGATAAACTTCGCCATTTTTTTAAAGACTGACGTTACATATAATTTGGTTTGAAATCAAAGCGCTGGAAAAAAAAAGCTATATTAATGAATTTCTTAATTTATGTTACGGGTAAGGCAGTTTTTCTCTAAATTTCCTCACTACACCACGCAAGGAATATTAGACTCGGGTGTACGGCAATCATTATTTGAAGCGACGATTTTCGGCGGAAAAGAGACTCGAGAAACACACGACACAGAATTACTACTGAATTAACTGAACTACTAAGGACCCAACACTTTTGTTTTTGATCGTTCTAACTTGTCACAAGACACAATGAGTGAGTGAATGATGGTTAAGTTTAATGACGCAAGAAGTCAGATATGGTTATGCTGCGCCAAAGTGCAATTGAGACCTACACATTGAAAAAAAACAGGAAAAGATAAAAATTGACTGACAAGGAGGATCAAAAGCAGGTATGTATCGCTAGGATATCCCGGGAGCGCATCACCCGTGTTTAACAAAGCCAATAAACTTCATGGGAAAGAAAAGGATCACCAGGAAGTATAAGGGACATCCAGATCGATCCAGATGGTAAAAATATTTGAAGTTTTTAAGGAAACTTTGTGGAGAAATATGAGACGTGTATTAACAATCAAAACGTTCATAAAAAAAAACCACTTGTCCTGGTGTCTCAACATTTATCAAGTCGAATCATTAAGTTAGATAAAGGGAAGAGGGGGAAATCACTGCGTTATGATTTCTTTCAGTTATTCACTGTTGTGGTTTCCGTAGCATAAAAAATGTCTTGAATAAGCAAAATCATCACGACACACCCTGTTTTTAAAAAATATAACTTAAAATAAAACCTAATTATTCATTTAATGAAATTATACTTTTTATTGAGAATTTTTAAACATTCAACAATTATTTTACACGAAAGATTTGAATTCTAAGTCTGCCTATTCATTAACAATCAGTTTTACTTTTTTTTTTAGCTTAAAAATTCAATACAAAACAATATTTTAACTTATAAACTCTAAAAAAAAAAAGTAAAAATATTACCTAATTTCATAAAAAGGAAGAATTAGAAAAATGTTATTGAATTACTTTTCAAATTTTAGTGAAAATAAATACACAAGCGTTTTTTTAAATTGATATAGTTTCCTCTAATCCAATTAGTACTTTCACATTCAAGTCTAAATAATGATGCATAATTGGAGCAACACATCTTTATTAAAAACTAATATGTTTTATTGGGCTTATTAAAAATGTTTTACATTAATCCTTCATTCACTGAATTTAATCACATCAGCTATATGTGTCCTCCAAATAAAGTGATCAAAGAAGCTATTTCCTTCAAAAAAATATTCATTTTTACCTCAATTAATTTAAATACTTTCCTGCTGTTTGTTAATAAATGAGCACACAGAATATTGCGCAGGGAGATTGTAAAATATTTTAGACAAATGGAGTTGTTTCCCAACCTTATTAAATCTAGCCTTAAATTTAAAACGTAACAAAAAGAAGGGACTTACAAAAAAGGTACAGTGAAAATAATAAATGGTTTTAACTGACCATGAACGTCGGGATCAGGTAGCATTCGACTGAACAAAAATGTTCAACGGTTGCATCTAACGTTTCACGTGAAAAATTCGATACTATAGTTTTTGTTACCTTTATGGAAAATAATTACACGAACAGAAGTTGAAAAATATCAAAAGATTAATAAATAATTAATCAGTTAATTGTTCGAAGAATCTTTTGTTGCGTCAGACTGATGTTCTGATTCCTACCGAGTTTAACATGGAAAGTTTAAACTGCGTTGATTTGATTTATTAAAAAAAAAAAAAAAAAAAAAACAGAATTATGCATTTAATACGTTAAATAAACATGCTCAATGATAAAACAGAAATATTTTCTTATTTTGTTTAATTTAACGTTTCGAGACAAAGATACGTTACCAAATCATCGCACCAAAATATATCTTACGTGAATTTGCGTCGGCAAGAGCTATTTGTTTAAAAAGAAACATTGTGCTATACATTGGTGAAACCGGTATTTCATAAATATGCTTTAATTCATTCCAAAATATTTTCCTGTAAAATTGTCACTAAGTCTGTATTGATTATAACTTTGCAGTACGGTTAAATCTCGATTTCAAAACCTTTATCATACACGCACCTTAAATAAGAAATCAATAGAAAGCGTTAGAATAAATAATGATTATGATTATTTCGCAAATATAATAATATTCCCCCTCCTAATACTCATTAGATTCTTGACATTAAAACGCAATTACAATTAACATAATAAAAACAATCAAATACAAAAACTGAAACAAGAATCGGTGAAAAATTTATTCAGACCTACGTTAACTAACACTTATTTTTGGTAAACGCAAACTCAGAATACTATTAATATCTCAATGACATTGTGTTTGTGGCATTAATTTTTCGGATCGTTCGTACTACCAGTTATACTTGTTTCGAGATTATTAATATGCAAAACGCGTTATATTTTTTAACTTTATTCTATCAAAATATATAAGTTATGGTTTCTGCAGAAGAGCACAACAAATATGTTTATATTTAATTTATAGGGGGAAAAAAAGAGAAAAATAGGGAATAAAAAATGAACCCGCATAATTTTATACAAGAAAAAATAAAACTGGTATATATCGAACATTATAAAAAGAGTTTTTTTTTTTGATAGTTCCGTTAGGAAAAGAAATTTAATACAAATATTTTTAGTAGATATTTTTTACCCAAGGATTATTGGATTCGATTGATTGCGCTTCAATCGAAATAAATTTTGCTACTTCAGGATTGTAATTCAGTTATAATGTCTTTTTTGTCAACTAAAATTTAAAAAAAAAATCATACTATTAAATATGAATTCAATGCTAAAATAATGTTGATGTCTTAAGTACCATAAAATTATTTTGTTTCTAGGGTGAAAAATGAAAAAAATCATACAAGCAGACGACTTTTTTAAAAAAAATTATGTATAATAAAATTCTCTTCTCAAATCACATATCCTTATTTGTTCGAAATAAAAATTATATTTGCCAAGGATATAAAAAAAATGCAATAAATTAAGCACAAATGTAGTAATAGTACGCTCTCTGTATACTTTCTACGTTATAATTCCGAAATATAACGATTGTTTAATTTTATAATCCTTCTTAGATCCACATAAGTATCGATATTTGTTTCGAAACAAAAAAAAAAAAAAAAAAAAAAAAAAAAAATCTAAAATTTGTTATGAAAATCACAGAATCTGAAGGAGAGTTTACAATCCAAAAGTTAGAAATATCTTTCAAACGTGTCCTCCCCCCCTTTATATTATAATTCACATAATCTTGCTATAAAATTTTTCCAATGTTAGTTAGTATAAAATTGAAAACAGGCATTTCTTTCCCCTTCGTTTACAAATTTTTTTTTTTTGTCATGTAGTAAATTTCACTTTACTAACCATATTTAATGGTTTAATTATTTCAGTTATCTTTTCTGACTTAATTTCATTTGACAAAAGCTTTGAATATGACATCGAATATCTTAAAATAGCTTAATGTCTGTTTTTTGAATTCCTTTTAAAATTTTGACGTAGTTGTTAACCACGAAAAATGAGTTTGCGGGGAAGGGAATAATCAGTATATTTAAAAAGAAATTAAGAATGTATGGTAATAAACTTACAACTTTATTACTTTAAACTTTATCACTTTGCATACTGTAACTGTATCACTTAGTATACTTTATTTAACTTTATCACTTTGCACACATCAACTTTATCGTTTTGCACATTCTTTCCCGAATTTTTATCAACAGAAAAAAAAAAAAACTATCAAGAAGAAAGGAGACTTGCAAAAGATGTGTTATTTAGGAAAGACGCAACAAAAGTATTCGACATATTCGACTGCACGACCTGAAATAGACATTACATTTTATGAGAGAAGACGAAAAAATTATGATAAAAAGCAGGAATTCTTTCAAACTGATTTGAAAGATAAAATGCCTTATTCAAAAATATTTAACTTCTCTACAAGATTCAACTAACAGCAGATTTTTTTTTAAATTATGGAAAAAGGATAGTTTAATCAAAGATTAGATTCAAAACATTTATTCTTTAAGAAATGCTGGATATTCAAACACGTATACATATGCATTTCAAATAGCAAACCCATCCATTAGTTAAATACTTTCTAATTGGTCAGTCGAAATATTAAAAAATATCTGCAGATATTTTATTTGAAGATTTTTAAATCCACTTTACCAAGCCTTTTATAAGTTACAATATTATTTTGATTTCTACAAATGAATTTTTACATTACTTTTACATTCACTATATGCTATTTTGCATTTACTTTTTAAGGGATTTCTAATTAACAACAAAAACTATACATTATAAGTTAAAACAAATTAAAAGAGTATTGGTATCTGAATCAAAACTATTTTATAAGAACAAGGATGAAAAATAATTTGTTTGCAAAACCAAAGCATAATAATAAATAAATAAAAAAAAAATGGATTTAAACTGGATTTGAATAATATAATAACAATTGAAGTGTTAAATACTCTGCACATAAGGATTGGAGACATCATGGTTTCTAATAATAATATTGTGAGTAGCAATGTGAATACATGAATAGTGATTTCTCATAGCATGATTAGTGCTTGATTGATAAAAGATAATATAATAAACAATATTCACAACTTCAATGCTAAAATGTATTTTTTTAAAAATTACAGAAGACAAAAAAAATGATACATCAGTTAATCTGGCTTTATAATTATTTTAGACATCAAATTCCTTTATACATGATCACAATTATTCAGTTGCTGTTACTACCGAGTTGTTTTGTATACATTGAACTAGCAACACAAGACATAGCATAATAAACAAATATTTGCATACTTTAACAAAAGATTAAGGCTATTGATAATGGTAAGTAATTGTAAATAACTAAAAATTTATCATTTATATTACTTTGTAATTATCTATAATATCAAATCTTGAAGTAATTTATATTACTTTGTAATTATCTATATTACCTATAATATCAAAATAACTAAAAATTTATATTACTTTGTAATTATCTATAATTCACATAAATCAATGAAAACTGATTGAAACTTTAAAATATGTGAAAAATTACAGTTTGAGATATAAATCCTTCCTTAGTTTTAAATTTTCGTATATTGTTAAAATAACACTTAAATGTCATACTATTATTAATGCATTAGTTCTGTCTTAGATTGTGCATGTATACACATAACTTTTTAATACTTTGAATATTAATATTTTTTCTCAATTCTTTAAATTTAGATTATAAGATTTTAATAGTAGATTTCATACAATGCTTATGTTTAGCATATATTTGACGATATTATAAGAATTATTTTAAAGAAATAATTTATGTAGTATTCTTAATTTTAAGAAATAAAAAAGAAAACGTGATTTGGATTGCTTTTTTGTTTCTTATAAATTAATATGTAGTGCTTGCTTTAAGAACAATTAGTAATTCTACATGAAATTATTTAGTCCTCGAAGAAATTTTCTTTATAGAACATAGATAAACTATGAATTTTTGACCAAAAAAAATCAACTAAAACGATTTAGAAAATCCATTTATTTACTCCGAAAATTTGCTACATAGTTTGAATAAAATTAAATTTACAGATACAGCTTAGCAGACTTGTGTGTGAAAAGAACTTCTCAAAACAAAAATTAGTTTGATCTAACTTTCCAACAGAAAATTTCAACAAATCCGACAAGGTATTATTTATTGATTATGTAAAGGTAAAACATAAACCAAGTAGCGGTTTGAAATAAGCGCGCATTACAGCCATAATACTTTTAAATCGCTTTTATCAAGTTTCGTCTTTCAAACTGTAAGAAAAACTAACAATGAAGAGCAATGGTATAAGCAAACTTAAAAGAGGTTAAGGTAGGCGAAAGTCAAAAACGAAAGCTCCAAAGCAACGTGCAAAAATAAAACATACCTTTCCCTTGAACTGGTCCCGGTATGTTGACAGCCAAGAACTTGGATTTTTTCTTCGCTGACGGCGATTCGTGTAAGGCGCTCATTTTGCAAATCAGCTTGCAATAGTACGTTTTTCTTTATATTATTCTGAACCGGCGCTGAATTGATAGCTTTTACCGGTGATTCTGAGCACTTCAAGAAATCAGTTTGCAAGCTCAGATTGTAAATTCCTATTTTAGTATCTCTGTGTGTGCCATCCAGGGAAATATTGGATAGAAAACTGTAAGCAGCTAACCGGCGACGCGATTTTTGCCTTTTACTGACAGCGCTCATACCACATCAACACTGCGAGCATATACACACACTTCCGTCCGTTACTATGTGCACGCTTAACAATGATGTTTAGTGATGAAACTGAACTGAGGAATTAAGGGATTATATCCAGGGCTCTCTTCAGTTTGTAGACTCGTAGCGCCATCTGGAGAGAGCGATTGTGATGATATTAAGAAAAGATCCAAGTTGATCTAAGAATTGTAATTCTTCTGAAGATTTAGTAGAACTAGATAAAACTTATTGTGTTGGGAAGAGAGTGTTGAGTGCTATGAAATATGTCATAGTACTTTTTTAATGATATGAAACAAAGTTCTATCTATATATAGGAATAATTATGCTCAGAGAATCTTTTTTATTTTCGTTCAGGATTAATGAATCGAAAAATATAAATTAAAAATAGAATATATATATATATATATATATATATATATATATATATATATATATATACTTCCAGTAAATGAACCTAAGAAAATGTGTGGATTTTTTTTTTCTTTTTTAGCAAAATGGTGTTAGTAATGTTTTTATTTATTTATTTTTATCGAAGTTACTAGTTGTTATACAGATGAATTTTTGTCAATATTTGTGAACAATACAGCAAACTTTGGTTTTATATTAGAAGTTTTTTTCAGCCCATTAACTT
Source organism: Nephila pilipes (assembly GCA_019974015.1). NCBI lineage: Eukaryota > Metazoa > Arthropoda > Arachnida > Araneae > Nephilidae > Nephila > Nephila pilipes. Next base: position 2,468,646 of record BMAW01057835.1, on the reverse strand, counting down.
TTGTAACCCAAAGAAATAATAATTGGTTACAAAAATTAATTTAAATTAATGGTAGCGAATAAAACAGAAAGATTTTGTGTAAATATTTTTTAAAAAAATGTATTAATTATGTTTAGTATTTTCTTACTATTTTAATAGCTTTTTGGTGTTTACCTTTCTGTTATAAAATAATTGCTGACTTAGGCAGTTGGATCCTTATTATTCATATAATCACGCATCACAATCTGAAGCCACTTACTACGGTATTAAATTGCTTTATTTACAATTTTTAGTTTTTTGCATTATTTAGTATAAAACTTTTTTCTTATATTAATTTGATTTTGATTTTACTCTAATAATTCGAATAGCTTTTCCTTTCTGTCAATTTTACTTATCTGTTTTTAATTCATTTTCATTTAATTTGCATTGATTATATATATATATTTATAAACTGATTTTATTTTTTAGTTATTCACATTTGTAAAATATATTCTTAAATACTTTTTATTATTTTCAGCAATTTAAAGACTTAGCAATTTAAAGACAAAAATAGCAGTGGATTGAGGGGTATTTGCGAATCGAGCACCGATTATTGTTGGGGAACAAACAAATCCCATACCCAAACTTTTGTAAAAGGAGATGTTTCTAACTCTGTGAAGTCATTGTCTTCCATCGTGTCAGTGTCTCAGAACAAAAAATCATCAGAAAATTGAATAAAATAAATGCAAACTTGGAAAAATAAAGCATGTAACATAAAAAGCATTTATTTCAAAGTCAAGAAAATAATGAAAATTAAGAAAGCATATAATTTATCTTTTATGAAGAAACTATTTACCTTCGGTCATTACAACCACTAATGTATGAGTACTTTGCCGTTCCTTTAGATACACACATTCCCTTCCCAAAAGAGGAGCTTTCTTCTTTTTCAAGTATCGATTTCAATAAATAAGCCCTTAAATATACGCCTAATTCAGTTAGTAAATAGTAGATATGTTCCCGAAGAATACGTGTAAGAAAATTCACGAATAAAAAAGTATTGCATCTATAGAAAAATAGAAGATTACTTCCAGTCCCAAGAAATCAGCAACAATAACCCATGAATTTCCATGTTAGGATTTCAAAGATTTCATTTCATAACTATTGTACATATATCATTTAAAGTAAAATATCCTTTAAATAGGGGAACAACGTGCCACTAATTCGTGAGAACAAAAATTAGGCAATATAATATAAGTTAGACAAAAAGATTTATTTGTTGCCATTTTCTGACAGTATACCCATACGTTTGCGCAAGACTGCAACATTTTGCTATCATTAGAAATGTCTTGGTTATTGTCTTCGAGCTTCATTGGTGGAATTCTTTCTGTAATCTCTTGAACAAAATTAAGATAAACCTTTTGTGGTGCCGATATTTCAATAGATCTAAGAACGAATAAATATAAAATAAAATTTAATCACTGTTGTAACAAAGTTTTAAGTACATATTTTAAACCACCACAATTGCTTTCAAATTTCACAATTACTTTATTTTAACTATTCAAAATTCTGGAAAAAAATGTTTTAAAAGTGGAGTTGTGAAACGCAAATGATCGAAGGAGAAGCAGGAATCTATTGATAAATTAACAAACCTCCCCCAATTTTTTATTAATACAAATTCTACATCTACATCTATTTTTACCACTTCTATCAGTATATCCAAAAATGTACCTGAAGTTGAAGGACAGGGAGGAACAGACAATTTAAGTATTCGAGAAGGTATTATAAGACCTATTGAAAAAGTACAATAACTGATGACGTCTCAAATATTTTTATTGCAAGTATTGATCCAGGGCTATGGTCTTAATATATTGACAAAGATTTACAGTCTTATTGGGTTGAGAAAGAACCGTTAGTTTGTTCCAACAAACATAATGGTTTTGAAAAATCAGCACGTATATACAACGAACCAAATGATAAAACTAAAACAAACAAGATACCTGTCAACGATGTTCAAAAAACAGTTATATATATATATATATATATATATATATATATATATATATGACATATTTCAATAACCCAGTAACGAGAACGATGGAATTCCAAGTCTTTATTTAATGCACTGGGTTTCCTATATAAGGAGAACACTGGGTTAACGTATTACAATGCTTGGTAACATTCAAATGAACCCCAATTTAGAGGGACGACGATATTTAAATAGGGAAAGTCAGAAGAGATAGTGAATAGGCAAATTCCCCAAATACCATGATTTATGGGGTTTTCCAGTACTCTAACTGGTTCTGTGCTTCTAGACAGAGGTACTAAATCTACAGGGAAGGTTTAGTGTCTAGAGGGGAGAAGATGACGAAATATTGCAATGTCTTGGATCATGTAGGTTTTACGTTGAATGTTACGAATATATATATATATATATATATATATATATATATATATATATATATATATATATATATATCTCTTCTCATATATACTTTCTTCTCTTTCCTATATATGCACAGTAGTAAGGTTGTAGACCGTGAATGGCTAATATATTCTCTGTCACAAGGAAAAGTATTCTGTTTCGTACGTAAATTGTTTACATCTCCCAATTTTACATTCAGCAGTAGGGTCTGTTTTTTCATAAGGGCCCAGGGCCTCCAGAAGTCTTAAGACGTCTCTGGTTGTACCATACGTAACATCTAGCAGCTTCCCCGTCCAATAATGCTTGGTGAGAAGTTGACCGGTATAGATGAGCACATAATTTATTTAGGATTTCCCATTCGCGAATTTTTGTGAGTCCGTGTTTTCAGTTTTCTCTCAGGTGCTGCTGTTTGGATATATGAGGGCGTATGGTAATACAACTTCCGATTGTCCTACTTTGAGTGGTCTCTCAAGTGTTACACAGCATTTAAGATGGTTTTTCCATAAAGGATGAGGATTTTCAGGCAAACGTTGCCAGTACAACCGTGCTGCCACGTTCTTGCCTTGGCCCTATCAGCACGTTAAAGCAGAATGATCTCACAGTATTCGTCTTTGGAAAATCGTTCCTCGACCATGAGCATCACCAAACAAGTGCGAGGAGATGTTCATTTTTCAGATGTCTCAAGTTAACAGGTGTGACATTTCATACGTATATCGATTTTGCATAATGCGCAATTTTTGCACAGCTTGCGTTGAACAGATACGTTTTGCAACATGATTTTGTACGATCTGCATGTCATCTACTCTATTTGTATAGACAATCAGTACAAAAATGAGCACCGAAAGCTTTTAAACACAGCCCTCTCGATTGGAAATTACATGTGATTCCGATGGGCCATGATGTGAACTCGTTTTTGATCCGAAAGGTAAGTTTCCCTGCTTTAGTTTTTTCCAAACGTCACTGTTTCGGAAATCACGAACAAACACATGTGCGTATTGTTTTTATCATTAATGTTTACAAGGTGGTTCTAAATCGTTGATGTTCTACATATTTATAATTCACTATTTGCCCCACCTCGCACCGCTTACGAGATTCTCGCACCGCTCCGCATTTGTCCACCGTGGGCGCTGTCAGTGTTCTCATCTAATTACGCATAGCCGCTTTACTACACTTACACACCACTTTAATGACTATAGCAGCAGCCGACCAGAAGTTAAAAGGTGAGGAAGAAGAGACTTGTGTGAGCGATGAGACGGTGCCGGCGAGAAACTACAGGAGACACTGTTAGGAGAGCGCGGTTAAAGGACGTGGCTGGGAAGCCACAAGCAGCAGACTTGGAAAGTCGGATATAGAGGTGGCTTGGGAAGGTACAAGGAATAAGGAGAGAGAGAGAGATTGGCGGGCACCATCGAGAGCTGGTGAATTTCAGGAGAGATATTGTGAGCGCAATGGCACTATAGAAGTAATGTAGAACTGTTAAACGATTTGTCATTGGTACAATTATATATATTTTAAATTGTCCTTCGTGAATAATTAACGTTTCTTTAATTACATACCCCTAGCACACCGATTCATCAATAATTCATATATATATATTCGTTATTTTATACTTTTGTTTTTCTTTCACTTAGTTTTTTTCTAAATATTTTGTGGTTGTTTAGTATATTTTTTGATTTTTACTCTTGTGATTTGTACGATTTGTGTCTGTTCTTATATATATATATATATATATATATATATATATATATATATGTAATGATTCAACTTTAATTTAAAAATGATATCGCCTAAAAATAAATTAATTTCCTAATTTTTACATTCTTTAACGCAAAAGTAAAGAGTTCATTTCTATTTCCTGATCTAATTCCAAATTATCCTTTATTTATTAGATCACGCGCTCATAAAAATCTGATAAATCCACTTTTCCATTACCGTAAATTTGTCAGAAATAATCCCTCTGGACTGATAGACGTCAGGGTAATTCCCTCAAAATCCCTTCATCTTGTACCACGTGAGACCATGTGACTTTCAAATATCCCTATCCCCATTATAAATTAGTATGCATGGTGAAAATGCTTTATCTCTTTTTCACCCTCTTCTGTGCTCATCTGTTCTTGTCTATTATAATGGAAAGGTGGTGTTGCGTCTCCAGTTTTATGAAAAAAAAGTCTCTTAAAAGAAGTGAATAAACAATAATCGCATTTGAAATTCGCATTTCTATTTACTTTATTTATTAATTTTTAAGTTCATTTCATACCCACAAACACCCACAAAACACACACACATATATATATATATACGGTTTGTGGGTATTCAATAAGAAGATGGGTTTACATCTTACAAATATTAAATTTCCATATATTTTCTTAACGCCAAAATTTCACAAAAATCCTGTCAAATTTCGAAGTACTACGAATGGATATAACACCTATATCACTAAATCTGGCAAACTTTTACAATCCATTCTTCAAAAATCTATTGATAATATTGAAAATACTGCTATTATTAAAAATAGTTTTGAAATTGTCAAGAACATGAAAGAACGAGAAGTATTCTCTATACATGGGTATGATTTTGAAAACCTTTTTAACTCAATAGATATTCAAGATTTAATTAAAGTTCTTGCAATTTTATACGATAAATATCATTTTAATCAAACAATAAAACGTGAAAAATTCAATACTCTTATTAAACTTGTATTACAGTTTTCGGTCAAAATCTCTATAAGCAAATTCAGGGTCTCCCTCAAGGAGGTCCAGCTAGTAATTGTCTGGCCAATTTTTATTTACATTTTTATGAATTACAACAGATTGATAAGGATTCTTACTTTCTTTATCGTTACATAGATGATTTAATTATTTTAGGTAAAACTGAGGAATTTAAACCAAATGTTTCGTTTTACCCTAATTATCTCAAATTATTAAAAAACTAATCTTAATTCTAATACAGTAGAATTTCTAGATCTTGATTTGCAAATTGTTAACAGTAGACTAATTAGTAATATTTATGATAAAAGAGAAAGATTCGAATTCCATGTAAACAAAATTCCTTTTTGGAACAGTAATCTACACAGATCTATTTATAGGAATATTTTATTAAACTTTTTATTACGTAATAACAAATTAACCACACATAAAATAGACAAGTTTAATAACATTAAAAAATTCTTCAACAACTGTTTAGATCATGATTATCCAATAAATTTCTTAAATACTTATATACATCACAAATATATTAAACATCTTTGCGAATCGTGATCCATTTTCCAATCCACCACACAACAATAGGCCCACAAAGTCGGCTTGTTAGTGGTCTAGCCGTGAAGAATTTATTTATTTATTTACATTTACACAGCTTACATTTTTACTCACTCCCTGGACCATTATACTCCTTTACCATTCAACTTATTACCAACCAATAGTTTGCATCCTGTTACACTTTATCACCAATCAAACAATAATTTAAATTTTTTTTTTCAATTTATATGGTGATGACGTGTTGTATTTTTTCATTTTGAGTATGTGATATCCATCTAGAAGCTTAAAAAAAATCCCGTCTTACTACTCACATATTTGAATCTTCATTTCTTTGAATTTTTGTAAGTAATTTTTTTATTTTGATTTGTTGATAATTTTTAGAATTATAAATTTTACTTTTGTAGATTTTATCGCAGAACTTTTTTGCATCTTTTAATCATTGAACTCTTTTGTAATTTGGATTTCCCAATTCAGCCTACCAAGTTGCAAAGGGGGAAGGTTGGTACCAATAAACTAGTTTAACCCCGCTTATTCGGTCCTCAGCCCGATATTGCTTTTTGACTTGCTGGGTTCCATATTTTCATTTATTTTTTCTTTCATTTTTACATTTCTTTCTGGATTTTTGTCCTTTTAAATATTTTAAATTATTCTTTCATAAATTTTCAGTATATATATATATATATATATATATATATATATATATATATATATATGGAGGTATCATTTGAAATCCATGAGCACAAAAGTAGCTCTTAAATTATAGAAATGAAAAAAGGTTTGGTTTTATTAACGTCGCACTAGAAGCAACATGAGGGCTTTTGGCAACGTTCCTCGTAATTCTGAACCTCGTTCAAGTCACGAGGACGACACCTGAGCAGGCACTCCCTCTCGTAACTTCCCCACTACGCTAATGGGAGGACTTTGAGCCCCGACAGATTTAACGCGCATCAGCCTCGGCTATACGGCGAGTCTTTTGCGGCTTTAAGGCTCGGACCCACGACTCACTGAAGACCGCTGGCCACGAATCCGATGCCTTATCCACTGGCTACCGCGGCCGAAATGAAAAAGGAATAATATATTTTTTTTTATAAATAGTGAGACCGAGAATACAAATCCATTTTTATTGACATAAAAATAATTTCTAATTAAATCATAATGTTTCTATAAGCTATGTTACTAGTGTGTTACATTCGTGTATGAGAAAGAGACACAGAGAACTCCTATATTTTAAAATAAGTGATATTTTTATTACATGGTATGGTTATTAGATTATATCTCTTTGCAATTTGTTCCTATTGTGATCCGTCAAAACTAAATCAACTCTCGGCGATACAATGCTCTGGTAGGATACAATGCTTTGTTTGCTGTTTTTGCCAAACTTTCTTTTAATGAAGATTATTTTCGCAAATTTTGGAAATTGAGGAAGTTTTTGTTTAATAACAAGGGAGGCTACCAAAAGGAAATAAAAATCACCCTTTATATTAAACGTATAAATCGTAATGAAATATTTACTCATAATATAAGCGCTATAATTATGATTTACAAAATATAAAAGTGAATTTTTAAAATACTGTTAAACTTCTACCCAGCGGCCGCGGTAGCCTAGTGGTCATGGTTTCAGATTCGTGGCCAGCGGTTTTCGTTCAGTCGCGGGTTCGATCCTTGACCCCTGAAGACCTGCCGTGTGGCCGGGGTTGATGCCCGTTAAATCTGTCGGGGTCCAAACATCCCGTTAGCGTGTTGTGGAAGTTAAGAGATGGGGTGTCAGCTCAGGTGCCCTCCTCTTCATTTGACCAAGGCTCAGAATTATGAGGTCCGTCGCCAATTGCCCTCGTTTTGCTTCTAGTGCGACGTTAATAAAAACTGAACTAAACTAGATTTCTACCAATCAATATTAATGATTCTAATCGGGATAAAACTTTTGTCTCTCTTACAACCATATACTATATATTTCATATGTATTTACGGATAAGTTCCTATAATTTTTGGAAAATATTGCCTTTTGTATTTGTTAGAAGAATTATCCTCAATATTCTTAGGGCAATAGTGGAATTCAGAGGGTTTTATATCGGTTCGCAAGAACTGACACTTAATTTTCTGCTGAGTTCAGCAAATTAACTGTTAAAATAGCCTTTGTAGTCACTGACAGCTCAAAGACTGAAATGCCATGGTTGTATTTTTATCAATTAATTGTTCCATCACTAATCAATTGAGTTTACACAAGCAATGGCGCTACGTGGATTTCTGTCACCCGGTGCGAAACCTAAATTTGCTACAGTTATAGAACTAAAAATAATAATAGTATCACGAATTAATTGCTCTCGTGTAAAATTATAGTTTAATAAGTTAAAACGATTAAATAATATTCTACTTGGTTAAAACCACAAAGCCAATGAAAAGTTTAAAAACCCACAAATCCAATGAAAATATGCATTCGACTAATCATTTAAAAAAATAAACAATAACTAACAAGTTAAGTACAGGTGAACTTTCAACAAAGTATAAAATAAATATTAAAAAAACCCCAAAAAAAAAAAAAAAAAAAAAAAAAAAAAAAGGCGAAATTAAAGGTCACCGGCACACCGTCATGTCGATGAATTATTCAAGGATAATAATTTAAAAATCAAAATGGACACATTAATTGGATCACGGCCGGCCGCATCCGTTTCGAAATTTAAAAAGTAAAATTAATTTTCTTATTTTGAATAAAATATTTGACAAGCTTTTATTTAACTGCACATCAATGCAAGTAAATTTGCTTTGGTCGGATTTTCTATCAATTTTGTTTTGAATAACTTCCAATTGTCCAATAGCCTTTAAATTCTATATCTATGTAATCTTAATGATAATACAGTTATCTGATCTAATGACCATGGCCTGATGCTGTCACAGAATTAGCCGGCTCGACCGCTCCTTTTCGTCACTCACACCAGAGTAGCCCTGGATGATGGACCCACTTGCACTCACCCTTCTCTACGCCACTGCGCACAGGGAAAAGAATATCGAAAATTCAAACGTCAGATAAACGAAATAAAATTGATTTCATTTGGTTATTCGAAAATTCAATCAATACTCACTACACGCATCCGATCCTACAAAAAGTTACTAATGACATTACTTATCTGAATGCATTCTTAGTTGGGCTCGAGACCGAATCGAATCTATCTTCAATATCAGCTTCGCAGAATCTTTATCTCTCTCTCTTCGCTGCAACAAAAGATCTTCCTCCAATATTTCTGTTTCTTATCACTAATAATACATTTTTAGGACACACAGTTTTATATGTTTTCACATCAATCTTATTCATTAAACTTTAATACTTCTAATTGAGAAGACTTGTTATGGAAATCGCAAATTTTCAAATAATAACATTTCATATTCTTTTCCAATATACACCGATAGCATCTTGCCAAAATTATGGATTTTCTGAAAAAGCTCAAAAAACCAAATATATGGTCTGAACATTTAATAGAAGTGGAGAGAGAAAGAGAGAATAGGTTTTTTTTATAGATAAATAAATGTTTTGAGATAGATGAGAAATGTATCAAAAACAACAATTAGGCTTATTGCTATGTTTCTAAAGGAAAGGCGAACTAAATGCTTCAATGTTTAAGTAAGACATTGAGTAAGACATTCTATGATGCTGGGATGAAAGCAAAAAAATTTGTAGTGAAGCCACCATTCAAGGAACAAAATGGAAAATGGTATATTAAATAACAGTTTTATTGTTATTTTCTAGAGATCTTATTGAAAACCTTTCTTTAATATCTTAAAACTCTTAGTTAAAAGTTATCTCACTAATTTTATTGTTCTAAGTTAGTATACATTGTTAATAATATAAACTACTTTTTGGTATATCTTTTCTTATACTTAAAATGATTTTTGGGAATTAATCATTTTGTTAAATTATTTAAATTTGGGACCAGCTTTATGGGGTACAATTTTATTTTAGATTAGGAAAAATCAAAATGATTCAGTGCATTACAGATGGGTACGTGAACATATTAGGTTGTTCGGAAATTAATTTCGTTTTTTTTTTTTTTTTTTTTGAAAAGTGAAAGACGATTTTCTATTGAAATAATAGTGAATAAATATTTTATTGAATTATATATTGTTCATTTTGGTCCACATTTTTGCTATCTTTCTGGCAATAGCATGATACCATGCTAATGAAATTTTTGTTCTCTGCTGGCAAAAAAAAACTGATCCAGGTGATTTTAGACCTCCTCATTTGAAGCAATGGTTTTACAATCTAAAAAGTTTTATAGACATCAGAAGAAATGATAATCAGAAGATACCAGACCTAGAGAATATGATGGGTGTGACAGTATATCCAATCCAAGGTGTAAGAGGTTTTGAAGAATTCACAAACTTGTATGAGGTATCGAATTTTCTTGGTGGAACACTACATCTTTTCTATTGGTCAATTCTGGCTTTTTCTGTACAAGTGAATCATTCAATTTGTCCAGCTGATGACAGTACATTTAAGAATTGTTCGTCCTGTCGTCCGGTAGAAGTTCAAACAAAACGATTCCTTTGAAATCCCACAAAACAGGTAGCACCACCTTTTTTTTTTTTTTTTTTTTTATGAATGTTGAAGTGCTGTGCTTTTGAAGTGCTTTGAGTCGGTTCATCTTTTTTCACATGTTTAGCATTGTTGTAGATAACCCACTTCTCGTCCCCAGTGATGATGCGTTTCAAAAATGAATCATTTTCTTGACGTTTGATTAGCAAAGCACAGGCGTCAACGCGACAGCACAAATTTCTTTCCTTAAGAACACGAGGAACCAGTATATCGAGCTTTGAGATTACAGCTAGGCGTTTCAAATGATCATGAACGACCAAATTTGATAAATATAATTTATCAGCGATCTCACGAGTTGCTATTCACCGGTTTACATAAATTAATGCCTTTATTATGTTTTCATCAGCTTCTATTGGTCTTCCAAAGTGGCCGCTGTAGCCTAGTGATTAAGGCATCGAACTCGCGGCTGGCGGTTTTCGTTGAGACACGGGTTCGAGCCTTGATGCCCCTAAAGATCCGCCGTGTAGCCGGGGATAATGCACGTTAAATCTGTCGGGGCTCAAAGTCCTCCCTTTAGCGAAGTGTGGAAGTTAAGAGAGGGAGGTGCCAGCTCAGGTGTCGTCTTCGTCACACCGAGGCTCAAAATTACGAGGTCCGTCGCCAATAGCTCTCGCGTTGCTTCTAGTGCGACGTTAATAAAACCAAACCAAACTGGTCTTCCAGAACGTGGTGCATCTTCAACACCAATATTATCGGATCGAAATTCTGCAAACCAGTTTGGGCACTGGCGTTCTGTCAATATGTTATATCTTCTCCATACACATCGTACAATTTTTTTCCTTACTGGAATAGTATTTTTACCTTTTCGATAGTAAAAAAAGTAAAATGTGCCGAAAATGCTGCTTTTCCATATTTCAATGGTAACCAACTACAAATACTGCGTAGAATCAATCGAACTTTATCATAAGAAAGCCTTGCTATATCAGCTGTCAAAATATATAATGATTATACGTCTTAAGTATGAAGTTGGCTGAGAAAAAATACAATTAAGTCCTCTATTAGGAAAAAACGAAATTAATTTCCGAACAGCCTTATATATATATATATATATATATATATATGTGTGTGTGTGTGTGTGTGTGTAATTAGTGAAGCTCAAAATCTAAAGAAATACAGGTGTACATAATCACATTATAATTCATAGTTTGCCAAGCTGTTAGGATTTTAGAAATTCTAATGTCTAGGAATCAATATCTTAGAATACTATTTCGAAAAATAAAATTCGATTAACCTTTTTAAATATATAAAAAATAGTTTTTTTTATACATATATACAAAGTGTCAGCAAAAGTCCCCTTCCCTTACTAGAGAAAGGCAATAGCTATTGCCTTAACGAGGTGGCTGGACATAGTAAAGGTCGAAGGTGTAAAACTTACGGAGTTCCTTCCCTAAAAATAGGGTATATCTCTTCATTGTTAATATAATTAATAAAGAAAAGAAAGAAAAAGATAAGATGACAATCGAGGATGATCTTGATACCTGACGATTCGTGGCTGCTTAGTCAGCGTACGATAAGATAAACGGGAGTAACCTCGACGCTCAAAGAAGCGAAGCTGGTATCTACTGGAGACAAACCTCTTAGGTACACGTATGTTGGATTCAGAAGTGCGGGAAGCGGACTGTGGGGAGGGAACGGAACGCTCCAGTTGATCAAAAGCTCATGAGTGGATGAGTGTGAGGAGATAAAGCATTATGAAAGAGAATTTATAGGAGAATAATAAAGTGGCTATGATGAGATTGGTTACAGCGTTTCCCAATGACAAAAAACAGAGTTAGCATTCCTGTCTCGGAAAAAAAAAGTTAACTGCAGAGTTGTGGAGTGGTCTTGATTGAATACGATTAGACACCTTGCCCATAAAATTGCTGATAGAATGATTAAAATTTGCGTTTGTTTGATCTCAGTTTCCCAAATTGTGAAGTTAAAAAAACGCGGATGATAGAAGAAAAGCTCATTTTTTTTCCGATCCAAATCCAAGCCGGCGTCGTTGTTCAGTGATGCAACGTACATTTCACGTTTGAAAGGACCATCGTTCAAATACCATATTCCATTGATCGGACAGCATATTTCATTGATTGTTTAAAAAATGATTTACATCTGTATGTAGATCAAGCAAATTCGTCTCTCAAGACGTATCAACTCAGCTCAATCTGTGTTTCCTATGAGAATCGCATGAAATTCGTGTATTATGCTAATACGAAGGAGCATCATATCTATTTGGAAGGAAACACAATAAAAAGAGCAGCTCTACCGTTGCCTGTTATTCTACAAAAGGAAAAACCAGAAGTAAAAAAAAAAAAAAAAGAGTCGAGATGTATATTGTAGCTGACGGAGAACATATTGAACACCAAAAATAAAGGTCTCTGCTGATAAATAGTTGTTCTGCTTTCTTTCTAACATTTTTTTTGTGGCTTAGAAGTGCTGGAAAATGCGAACAAACTACGAAGCATTTTACTCATTCTGTTCTTAGCATTGTTGTCCACAAGCCTTTTCCACATTGTGCCTTTTCGATCTAAATCGAGGACGATCTACGTCTTTGTAATTCACCTTTTTTCTGTATCTGTTGACTCCGCTGTTTGCTACTAGGTAGCGCTGTAACTGATCTCATCATTTAGCGAATAGCCCCTTTACTACACCTAGGCACCAAATTTAATACAACTATTGCCTTTTCAAGAAAAGATCGGTGTGCTAGACTTGAGCAAGCCTCTTCTGTATATAAGTAAAAATATAATTAATAATATTCAATAAAAGTACTAAATAAACATGTGTATATAAGCTATAATAAATTAACAAATAAGAGAAAAGCAAGTTAACCAAATTTGAAATTCTATTGACTTGTAAAAAATGCCATTATTACTTATGTTAGTTAAAACATAAAATTATTGAAACATATATAAATATACATATAGAATGTCTATTAATGTTCATGAAATTTACTAACCCACTTTACATTATTCATCACCCCCTGTTAAGTAATAATGAAACATAAATTACCTAATTTATGGAAAAGGAAAATAATTTAAAATCCATCGTTACAGAAAGAGCTAGTGAGAGAGAGAGATTACTTTTACGAAACTAAATGTGTATACGGAAGTCACGTGGGAAGCTAATAACTAGCGAATAGGAATGCTCTAAAACCAAGTCTGTGAATCGAATGTGAATCATCTTTAGAGACTCGTATTTAAAACGAGTAGTTAAAATGAAAACTTTAAATCAAAATATGCTTTAGAGTAAGATGATGTGCATGGCAATACATGGAAGCTCCAAAATAATTAATCATATGATTTCTTAAGAAATGGTAGGAATTAGTATCTACCGAAGCGTAAAATAGTTTCAATGATTCCAAAATCATAAATGATATTTTAGTTTAAAACAAATTTAAATTGAGGGGGGGGGGGTGAGTGAGTGGGAAATTAAAATTTGCATTTAAAAGCTTCGACAAGAATTTTGGATTTAAAGAGAGGCCAACAGCTACGTTATCACATCTGATTCTTTGATACTTTGATCTGAATCACCGGTTTAGAATCTGTATTATCACCACTGTCTCTCATTAAGAGTGACATAAATCTGATTTATCTGCTGCATCATTAAGAAATAATCCGAGACGCATAACAGCAGATATAAAACCAAACAGAGGCCCAAAACATTTCAGTCATTTAAATAAATATCAAATGTAAAAAACTTGTATTGTGTCACTCATTTTACATCAATTTCTCGTTTAATTATTTTTTATTTGCTTCGCTCTATCTTTGTATGATACACTACACAAACTAAATAAATTGAAAGAGACACAACGATATCAAATTCTTAATTACCTTTAAAAATTAAGAATTAGGTGAATTTGGCTGCACAACAGTTACTGGATCTTATGATTTTGGACTATAGCCGGTTTGAAAGCAAATACTATTTAAAAAGAGAAGACCGCTCTCGAGACTATTACTAAAGCACGTGGAGATTTTGAGGCTCTATAGGATTAATATACTGGCGTTCCCATTATTCCAAACGCTGACAATTATTAAATTTTCGTCGGAATAAGTAAAGCTTGGCTATGTGTGGGGTAGCAGAACTTCGACCTGCGGGTCTGCAGACACGAGTAGGGAATTCCGTGCCGGGAAGGAATTCCCTACGGAGTCAGTTATCAGGCAATTTTACTCCTGGAGACAAGACCAATATCTCTCAAAAATTGGAAAATCCTCCTGTTGTTGAAGAACTTTTGCAACTATACTTATAGAAGATTGTGATCGAGTCATTACTGCAATTGATATGCAGATGTTTCGAAAGTCATGAGAAAAATTTTGAGAGATGATAGGAAACATCTGAACAAGCAATTTTCAACCTTCAATGTATGGTGAAAATTGCTTGTTTAGATGTTTTATATCACCCCTTAAATTTTTCCCCATGAGTTTCGAAACTCCCAGTGAAATCCAGTTACAATGAATGTCAAATGGAACGTTTCTATTGATGTTATCGGTAGTCGCTAGATGAGACGGTGGATCTATTTCACGCATTCGCCACAGCCGTTTATATGACTTGTCTTGATTTATGAGTGAAGTATCTTTGTTAGATTTCGGGGAATCAGTAGATCTAGATTCTGATGTGCTACCTTTAGATCTGGAATCATGGGTTAGTACTTTGGCGGTTTGGTTTTATTAACGTCGCATTAGAAGCAACACGAGGGCTATTGGCGACGGACTTCGTAATTTTGAACCTCGGTCAAGTGACGAAGAAGACACTTGAGCTGACACCTCCCACACCCCGCCAATGGGAGGACTTCTTCACTTAGAACTTCAGTGGAGTTTTTTTTTTTTTTTTTTTTTTTGATATTGCTTAGTGCAGATTTAACGAGCTTATCAGCGTGTCCATAGTCATGCGCCTTAGATAACTGAACCAGAAAGGAATTCCCAACTGGATATTTGTTAAGTGTTTCTTACTCCTGGAGAGGAGACCGATGCATAATTATATCTCACTGACAATGAAGTTTGCAACTATACAGCAAGCAATTTCAATTATTATTCAAGAAGATTCCGATGAAATTTAGACAGAAGATAAAGAGACAACATCGAAACATGCATGGGATTCTATTTCGAAATATTGGAATAATGAAAAAGGAAAAAAATTTAATTGTTTAAGATTTTTATTTATTTTGGTAGAAATGAGTCTTTGGAATTTTAAAGTGTAATATCACGTTACATATTTTGAAGATGAGTATTACAAAAAAAGTTGTTTGATACGGGACGGTTTTTTACAGTGCATTTTATCAAAAAACTCAAATAGTATAATTCTTTTAAACGAAAAACATTGTGAATGGTCAATATTTAAAAGCCTCTTTCTTGCTCTTAAAAATGACACGTAGAGGAAAGACGAGTAAAACCGGGTATCCCCTTGTTTTCTCCTGAAGGTGCTTCTATCTGTCGGCTTATATAAACTCGTAAAATAGCTTCAACTGCGCATACATAAAAATATGTTGACGGATACAGTCCGAGAGTAACACTTTCGAGCAATCTCACGTGTTTTTTTGATAAAGTGAAATTTTTGTTTGTTTGTAAGGCCATCTTTTACACCAGCTGAGTAGCTCTGGATTGGGTTTATATTCAAGGTAAGTGATACAAAGTTTGATGTGGTTATTCTGCTAGGATTTGCCGCTTTCGAGGAGTGTATAAGTCACTATCGTTTCAGTTGACACTTGTTTAACGTGATTTGTCCTGTAGGGAAATACCGGGTACCCGTGGTGAGGTGACAGATCTCGGGTAACATATTTTCTGTGTGCCCTGAGGACCTAGCAGCAGTGAATCTTCATTTTAATTTTTCCAAGTAAATATGCGGCCTTCTTCCGAACGAAATGGAAAGTGAAAGGGAGGGGGGAGGAAAATCAACAGGAACGAGAGAGAGATATTCAAGAGCCCGATTCCCCAATTTTGAATGAATTAACATGATTTCCCTACATAAATTCTCAGTTGTGTATCTAAAAGTTTGGAAATTGACTAAAAAATTTAAATAAATCAAATATAAAACGTTGATTGCGTATTTTGTGTTTTTTTAGGTACCCCCCCCCAATTTTACCTGTACCTACCTCAAAATTGCACTTCTGGTTTTTTTTCACTTAATTCCAAAATATGGTTAGGGAACGGTAAATTTTATTAAATTTATAACATTTTCCAACAGCTTACATGAGTACGATTACTGCTATGTCTTTATTTTCTGCAGTTTAGTGGTAATATGGAATTCCTGACATGATCTAATACGCATTAATTGTTTGCGGTCATTTGAGTTGATTCCTAACGGTGTTTCTTCAAAAAAAAAAAAAAAACCACTTCATATTCTACCTAGGGCTTTTATCGAATGAATTCATCACCTGAGGAAGTAGTTTGATTTTATTGTTCGTTAGCCAAGTAGTGGTTGCCCCTTGACATGGGACGGGATGTAGAGTATGATTGGAATAAGTTATCCTCAAGTAGATCTTTTGATCATGGAATCGTAACATGCTCAAGTAACCTTCGTGCAGGCTTAGGAAAATTTACCTTTCCTGTCAAAATACACAGTTTTCCTAAGTCTCCGGCACTCATACACCGCCAAATCATGACACAGATTATTGAAATTGTTGCCTTCTTAGGCACAGTTTTGCCATTTCCTTTACTACAAATATCAAATCTTCCTTAGTAAAACCCTTTGCTACTTAGAACATTTTAGGCTTAGTATTTAGTCCTGTCGAGGACGCCAAAATAATATTGTAGTATAAACAAACACTACTCATTATATATATATATATATATATATATATAAACAAGCACTTTCAACAAACATGCGTAAAAGATGTTGCCATTCTGAAAAAAAAGAAATTACTTAAATTAAATATTATTAAAGATAAATCGTTTGCAACACAGATGTTAAGCTTTACTGAGCGTTTCAAGCAATCTGTAGGTGAAAACCTTCTACTTGCAACGCCAAATTCCAATACCCTGATGACAGAGGGAAATATAAATGATCGATTTATCACTAAAAACTATATTTTGTCTGTTTCGAGTACTGCAATTGCAATCCCTCTTTGCTCCATTTTCTCCATTTAACAATAATGCTTAGGATTTTTATAAATCCTACATTTTTTTAAAATCTAGATTCTAATTTTTTATCGTCGATTGCCTGGTACTTTCAAAATCTCTGATTCATTTAAAAAAAATTTATGTGCAATGAAACTAGTAAAAATGGTGTGAATAGCTCTGAATAGAAAGAAAAACGATGCGCATGCGTATCGTTTTTATCTAGCTATATTTCTAGAGAGATACTTGTCTTCTAATTATATTACCTGATAGGGTATATCATTGCAATGTTGCCGTATTGCACACTCATTGATATATTGGTAAGTAGAACGTAATTATCTGTTCCATAAAACAATACGAAATATAGTTTGCTAGTCGGACAAAATTTCCCTAAACAGGAAATACTTTTAATATGCCATTGAAACCGGAATATATGACAACTGTATGCATGGTAGACATCGAGCTCTCTAACTTTGACTATAGTCCTGATTTGATTATAGTCTTGATATTTTATTAAGGTTCCCACCTACAGGTCATATTGATTTCGTCAGCTTAATTTTTATCCTATGAAATTTCGACTTCCGTTCTCAAATTTTTACTACTTGATCTATTTGAATGCAGTAAAGTGCATCTGAAAGAGCAAAAAATAATGAAGGCTTCCGTGGAATTACTTTTCACCTTTGAATTTTAAAAATACTTTTACCCCTATTTGAAGAATTCGTTTGGGAGTTTTCCAATCTTTAAAAATATTTTTAAAAATCGGAGGAAAAAAGTAATTTTGCAGAAGCCTTCAATATTTTTTGCTCTTTCAGATGCACTTTATTGCATTCAAATAGGTTAAAAAGTAAAAATTTGAGAACGAAAGTCGAAATTCCTTAAGTTTAACACTAAGCTGACGACAACAAAATGGCCGGTTGACGGGAGCCTTAAGTCAGCTTTTTCAGCATTTTAAGCCGTATTTTAAAATCTTTTGGCTCATTTCTTGTAATTTTTATCTACTTTTCAACTTGCGTAGGGATATCGTTAGGTTTAATTATTACTAAGTCATC
Source organism: Nephila pilipes (assembly GCA_019974015.1). Taxonomy (NCBI): domain Eukaryota; kingdom Metazoa; phylum Arthropoda; class Arachnida; order Araneae; family Nephilidae; genus Nephila; species Nephila pilipes. Next base: position 2,450,344 of record BMAW01057835.1, on the reverse strand, counting down.
GAAATATCTAGTTACAATTTATTCTGCATATTAATTTATTCTAATGCACATAATGTAAAATACAGTTATTAATACTGATTTGATTCTTTTCAAAAAGCCATAAATGAGGAAGATTAGGGCCAATCTGCTGAATTGAAAAATATTTCAATGACGGTTTTCGAAAGATCAAGAAACGCCGGGGGAAATGTATCTTTGAATGGTCGTATGCAGAGAAAACTCCAAGAATAATAAATAAATAAATATATAAAAAAAAAAAACGAATAGAAAATTGAAACAAATTAATCTAAAAATTAAAAAGTTCAATGCAAAATTTTGCAAAGAACAGATTAAGCCACTCAAGGTGTGTTTTTTTATAATTATTATTAAATTACTCAACTAAATATAAGAATTAAAGTAAACGATGAAATATCGATATTAAAATTAAAGGAAACGATAAATTATTAAATTGAATGTATTTAAGATAAATGTATTTAAAATTGAAGCAAACGATAAAAAAAAACCTGAAAAGTAATCTGGTACGCCATAAGTGATCCAATTAAAACAATAAGCCCTTGGGTGGCTTATTAATTTCTACCTCAATAATTTTTTAAAACTCTTTCAAAACTTGACAACACTGTAGGTTACTTAACTCTACGTTTTCTTGAAATCAAATAAACCATCATTTATAGCTGTAATTTACAATGTATGTGCATAAGGACCAGTTAATATGTAGATTAAATTCTATCTGTCTGTCTAACTAACTCACTAACTAATCGATTATTTCTTCAAATAATTAAACTTTACGATACCCCCTCGGAATTAAGTAATTTTAAAAAATACATAACTCTCGAATAATAAGTCTTGCAGTCAATAAAATTACATTCTTTTAATCATTTGAATTTTAGAATTTTCTCTCGCGTTGACCCATTTGGGCTCTGAAAAATACTATTATTTTAATTTTAGTTTCGGCACTTTAAACCCTTTGCATATGATATTGTTGATTCTGAAGAACTTATATTTTATATTACGTAATTTAAAAAAAAAAGATTTTTAGAGCATCTTACTACTTTAAGCAAATTTTTAATACATAATTGTCAATTTTATTACTTTTGGTATATGATGAGTAACGAAATAGAACAAGAAACCGCGTTGTAACTGCCAGGTTTGTTGCCTCTCTTTCGGCCTTGAAAGAAATGCTCCAGATGTTGTCCACGCGTGACCGTGAAGATCAATTTTGAAGCATAGAAAATTACTCAAAAACAAACGAATACAGTAAAAACAGATGAACATACGATGAAATATTGTTTGGCAGCTGTTCAATGATGACTCACTCAAAAGGTTTTGATCGCTTTGACCGTAAATAATTTTTTTTTATGAGAAAATACTAAAATGGAATGAAAGAGTTATGTATACTTCTGGTATATGTGGGAATGATAATGGGATAATAAAAAAATTGATTTCCATTATTAATTTCAAGAGGATTTATCTTATTATTAAAGTTATAAAACTTGAATAATTACATTAATTTTAAAGTTATTTTAGGGTTGCTAAACGTAGATACGTAAAATATATGTATATTTTTAGGAATAATATTGTCAAGGTTGTTTTCGTGAATTTTAAAGATTAAGACTCGAAATTGGAACATTTATTCGATAGAAAAGAGCGCGGATATTAATTTTATATTCGCTAACATTCAGAGAGTAGCTTATTTTTTCATACGACTCATTTCTATCCATATTAATCCCTTTTATCTCGTGTAAAAGGTGTTCCATGTTTCGTCTCTTATACTATAATGCTAAATAATCTTCAATTTTCTGCCTGGAAATGTGTGTTCGAAATTTCGATCAGGTTCTTTGACATTGGGCGTAAAAAAAAAAAAAAAACTTAAAAAAACTGAACATTTTATCGGGGGAGTGAGAGTAAGTCATACTGAATTAAGGCTGTCTCAACTAAAGTTTAGGAACCTCTTAAAAATTAAAGTCCTGTCAGTGTTTTTCACTGAATATTATCTTCCATGACTTGAGAATAAAATGCTGGAGAGGGTCTAAATTTCTGAACTGACTGATTTGGCCCTCATAAGTATTGCTTTATAGCACTTTAAGTGCTACGAAATACGGGGTGATCAATTTATAAGAATACTCGTTTGTTTTTTATATTATCCACATTTGTAATATGTATGTAGCAAGATTCAACATCATTACTTATTTAATATATCTATCTTTAATGTATAGGTTTCGTTTTTTTCACTTTCTGAGTGCGAAAGCGCGTTTTTTAAACATAAATTCGTGTGAACATCATTAGTAATTATAACCCGATTCAGCGCAAATGAATTCAGTAAATCGTCTGCTTCTTTCAAAGTTTTTATATTTTTATTTTTTCAAACTCATTTCGTAAGATTATGAATGGCAACAATAAAAAAAAACTGAACTAATACTTTGATTTTAGAGTGGCTCGTTATTCTGCGGGAGAACTTTTTTTTTATGATTATTACGTTATGTCTAAGTCATTTAAAAAAACTCAAGAGAAATTTCATTTAAACTTTCCATTAAGACCAACACTTTCAAAATGCTGCATCTTTAAAATGGTTAAAAGATTTCGGTGAATGGGAAGTGTCATAGATGTGGATAAACAACAAATTCGAACTGTGTTAACACCGCGAAAGCTTGATAACATCAAAATTTCTTGTGGACAAATCCCAGGTAAATCCGTATGAAAATTATCATTGGAGCAAGGGATATCCTATGGCTCGGCTCATTAGGTTGTGAGACACTGTTTGAAATTTTAACCGTAACGTTTACAGTCCAAGCAGGAATGGTATCCAAGTGATTAAGGAAAACGACTGCATTTTTGCGCTTGGTTTCGCCGATTTATTCGCAACAACATTCAAAAGCTTAATGATGTTTACTTCTCAAGTGAAGCTTGGTTCCACCTCAATGGCTACGTAAATAATCAAAATTTCCGTCTATGGAGTCAAGAGAATCCCCACCATCTAAGGGAATAATCTTTACACATCCAAAAGAATAGTATGTGGTGTACGCTTTCAAGGCGAAAATGATAGGACCAATTTTTTTTACCCAAACAATCAATCTTGAAGTGTACCAGAACATAATTCAAACTTTTATTGCTTCATTGAAGATACAGGACTGTTACTGCTGGTTTCAACAAGACGGAGCCACTCCACACACGTCAAACCTAACAATGGAAGTTCTGAAGAAATTCTTTGATGACTGTTTAATTTCAATAAGCCTCTGGCCACCAAGTTTACCAGACCTTACTCAGTTAGATTTTTTTTGTGAGGATTATTTCAACGATAGGATTTTCCAGAGAAGTCCTGCAAACAACGATGAATTAAAACAAATCATAACTGAAAAAATCTCGTCATGGAAAATAAAAATAAATGTCGATAAAACAGCTGCAGTTCTTTTCACAAGAAAAAAGTTACCACCCCCACCACCCACATTCTATCAAACTGACATCCCATGGTCTCAGACAACTAAATATCTAGGTGTTACCCTAAACAAAACTTTAACTTGGAAACAACATATAACACAAACGCGAGATAAGTTCCGGAAAATAAAATGTAAAATCTTCCCCTTAATTTGCCGGAACTCAAAAATGACTATAAAAAACAAATTGCTTCTGTACACCTCGATTTTGCGTCCAATACTAGCATATGCTTGTCCTGTGTGGGCTTTTGCATGTAACACGAACCTAAATATTCTAGAAGTATCTCAAAATTCAGTTTTAAGAACAATAACCAAAGCAAAATGGTATATTAGAAATGATGAAATAAGAAAAGCTCTTAAAATATCTACTTTCAAAGAATATATCAAAAAGCTTTCAATAAACTTCTTTCAAAATCTCCCCTTTACCGAAAATCAAAATATGAACAATCTTGAACATTATATCCCCCAGCCAAATTCAAAAAGACCTAGAAGAATTCTACTTGACTCCTATCAATCTCCTTAATAAAACAACTTTTAACTTCAATTTATTCAATATATTTAATTTTTAAATTCATTTAATTCCACACAGACATAGCAAAACCCTCCAACATCTAATTCAGTAGCACACATCAGGGGCAGCCAATGGCATTACTTCCCTCTGCCTTCCATCAACCAATAGCAAAGCAGCCTCTCCACATCTCCATCTCAAGACATCCCGGAAAATTCCCAACTCAAGACTCATCTACTCCGGATTCAACCACCAGCCAATAGGAATACAGTACAGCACCAGCCGACCAATCACAGCCCAATTTCTCGATTTCTACCTTACAGAGAGACTATTAGCCAAAAACAGACATTTCTTCACTTAAGAACTCTGATACGAGCTTGAGGGCCGCTTGAGCGGCCTAGACGCTCGAAGATAACGCAACTTGCGTGCGTGTGCGATTTGTTGCACGAAATGATAATGTAAGAAATTTGAGTAAAATTAAATTTTTCAAAAATAAAAACATCACAAGATAAAGTAACATTGTGCGTCTCCACTTCTGTTTTATTTCACAAATAAGATTGTAACAGTCCAACAGTTTTGGAAATTTTCTCCTACACTTAAACATGGTTCAAAAAATTATACTTCAGTGTTAGAATAGTTGCCACATTCGTCAGATTTAAGGGTAATAAGAAAACCCAACGGGTTCTCTTTTAATTGGTCACCTTGAATAAAAGAAAACAAAAAGCATTGTTACCAAATCAGGAGTGTTTTGATTGATTGATTGTTTTTTACTGACGTCGCACTAAGAAGTAACACGAGGGCTGTTAGCAAAGGACCTTGTAATTTTGAACCTGAATCAAGTGACGAGGACGACACATGAGTTGGCATTCCCCTTCCCAAACTACTACACCTCGCCATTAGGAGGATTGGTAACATTACCCAGTTTATCAGTATCTGTGCTGGGGCACCATATATCATATTCTCTCTGGCATGTGTCAATTTCATTTATGTAATCTTCAACTTTAATTTTATTTGTTTTAATAAATGCACCAAAATGATGGTCTTCTCATTGGGTAATTTATTATTCCCGTTATTCAATTTTTATTTGTGATCGGAGCCGCCTCTTTCCCACTATACTAGATCACAATGTGACCTTGTTAATCTCTAAATTTATAGATTAAGATAAATAATTCAGAGACATAGAAATCTTCAGCAATATTTTAGCTGCGAAACTCAAGCTTGTTAAGTAATTCCGCGTAAATGAAATTAGTGTATTAGTTGATTTTATATGATAGGAAATTTTTTAGTAATTCCATAAAATATTACTAACATCAGCAATATATATTGCTAAATTCACTTTAAAATTTCTGATACAAATATGTAGCTGTTTTATAAGATTAAATATCTTATAAAACAGCTATTTATTTGTATCAGAATTTTTTTTGTAACATTTATCGCCATTCGATGTTTATTGTTATATTTCAGATCTTGAAAAACACTATGTCTTGTTGTTTCATCTTTTTCATTTAAAATGGAAACAAAATTCAATTTAATCCGTTACAGGATTTTACTGATATTTCTTATTATTTCGAAGAGCAGATGTAAAAGTTATTATATATCAATGATTCGCACTTTCTTATGGTTGAGTGGAATCGGCCTGTGTTTGTGAATATTTTTCTTAATAATAACATAAATAAAATCTGAAGAATGTTTGCTTAAGAACACTGACAAGATATTTGGAAACAATAATCAGACAATTTATATTTACGTTTTACGTGACTCACAAGTCTATGCATTTATCTGAAAAGAATTTTTTTTTGTATTTTTATTACAAATGTGTTTGTCAGACTACTTTTACATTCATGTTAGGTTGTAGTATTTTCATCCCACAATTCAAGTTTTTATCAATGTAGAATTTTCTCATTTTTATCAATACTTACACCTTTTTTTTAAATGAAGATGTTAAATTTTATTTAATGTTAATAAAATACCTTTAAATGTCACGTGAAAACTTCCTTGAATTTCTATTAATAAATTTATTATCATATAAAATTCAACGGCAGCAAAGGGATAAAAGTGCAATGATGAAATTATAATTTTTACGCACCTTATTTGAATAATACAGTTGTATCCCGCTATAGTGAACCGCTGAGGAATCAATAACAAGTTCTTTATGACTGAAGGTTCGTTTAATCCAGTTTTGTTGAAACATTCATTGATTAGGCAGCGAATTTTTCAAATGTTTTGGAAACATAACTTTGATAAAGTTCGTTGCATACTGAGAACGGTTGGCTCCATCTTCAACATGTTTGATTATTTTAATCTTATTTTAAAAAGAAAACATTTTCCTCTTCAGGGAATTTATTTTTTTTTTTACCAATTTTTTTTTAGGATACTGCTGAGATGGAAAATGTCTGTTCAGTCTGAAGTTCTCTTAAGTATATAATACCAGCTGCTAGAGATAGAAAGAAAAATGACTTTCGTTACTTGTCTATTATAGCGACGCCCACCAAATTAAGAATGCGCTAACGTCGCCAAACTAGAAAAAAAGCGCCAATCAATCGAAGCGCGAAATTGAAATGTAGGAAAACAAATAACATACCAATAAATAATATATATATATATATTTATTTTTATGTATTTTTATTTAATAATTTTTTTATATGAATAAAATGTAGAGAACACACTTCTCTTATGTAATGTTTTCAATCAACTGTTGCACCCTTAGACATATTCAATTGTTTGCGACACTATTTAATGGACGTCAACTCCTCTGCCCAACAATACATAAATCGTATTACAATAACGTACAATATTTTGGAACCGCTGAACCAACTTCCAACGCAGGAGGCCCTTTTTATTCGTACAGCTTTATTAATGCACTTCCAAATACTTTCTTCTTAAGGATACAACTTCATGGCTTGGACTTTTTTTTTGTATTATAGTGTGTCTGATAAATGATCTTTCTCCTGAAAAGAAGTGATGACATCCATTTCGCAGTTTCGTAAATTGAAGATTGTTAACGACATTTTGGAAGAAAACAAATTAAGTATTTAAAAAAAAAAAATACGAAATCGGCAATGTTAACGGGCAAGTGATAGTTTACAAATATGATCAAGCTTTGTTTCTTTAGGACTGCAATCTTAGGAACTTACAATCGAAATTGACGATCTATCTTGCTCGCTTGGCGATTTATCGTTTAGATTCGAAAGCATAATTTGGCGGGTGCCGCTATAATAGACAAGTACCTGACTTTCTTTATGATTCATTCCACGAGTGTTTTGATTTTTCTAGGGATATTTTGAAAAATAGGTTCTGTGAGGTACATCATGGATTCCTATAAAATGCAGGATGGCTGGTGAGTGGTGAAATGTTTATCGAGTAGAAGTCCAGTGATTAATTATTAGAAACAGCGGGGAAGGTTGTAACAAGGGCCAATCGCGAAACTTCCCTTGCCTATCATTATGGGATTTCTTTCTGACTTAATTTAAGTTTTCAGCTTCTTTCCAACCAGATGAATCATAGTTATGCACATTAAATAAACTGGAGTGAAAAAATATAATCAAGTTGTATAAAAGTGACAAAGCCATAAATCTGTTGGAGGTAGATAGATTATGGTAATAAAAAGATTGCTTGGGAAGGTTTTGAATAGTTAGTGAGCGGGAGTTTTTGCGTGTCTATGTAATTTTTGGAGATTAAGGCCCGACGCTGTCTGGTTGAATTATTCCTTGGTGGATTCAAACGTATAAGCATGTTTTTTGATACATTATTTAAGTTATTACTACTTACTGTAAGAGACATTGAACTAGTGAGGAGAACATTCCTCTTGTTACATATATAATAAATTATATTTTGAAACGTAACTGACCAGTTTCCTGAACTGTTGGCATGATTATTTTAATAACTTTATCTGTGCTTGAAATTAAGCTGAAATTTAGATTTATGACTAGACTTGTATTTATGACGACAAACAAGTCGGATAATAGAGATACGCCACAGGGAGAAAAAGTGAGGTTTGAATTGGAAACATAGGAATGCTGTGTTTCGGGATCCTAAAACATATGTGTAAAATTCCCTTTGAAAAACGTGGCCGCATTAGCCTAGTGTTCATGGTTTCGGATTCGTGGCCGGATGTTTTCGTTCAGTCGCGGGTTCGATCCTTGGTCGCTAAAGAACCGCCGTGTAGCCGGGGCTAATGCATGTTAAATCAGTCGGGGCCCAAAGTCCTCCCGTTGGAATGGTGTGGAAGTTTGGAAAGGGACGGTCCAGTTCAGGTGTCGTCACTTGACCGAGGTTCAAAATTACGAGGTCCATCGCCAATAGCCCTCGTGTTGCTTCTAGTGCGACGTTGATAAAAACTAAACTCCCTTTGAAAAACTGGGGGGGGGGGGAATTTGTGGAAAGGGAAATTTCAGTTCACTAGGAGTGGACTTTCATTTTCTCAAGAGCTCACCACAAGCGTATAAAATTACATTAGTTGAATGGGAATTCATTTGGGACCAAGAAAATATTTCATTATAATCGAGAGTTCACGATACCGTGTTCAATATAGCGAGGTTCGACTGTTATATATTTTACAGCTGCACTTTAAAGTGTTTCATTAGTAGGTTTTTGGGTTTTAAGTAAGAAGAATGCTGCATAATTAATCAATATTAAGAATTTAAAAAAATAGTCAAATTCTATATTTTAAATTTCTTTAAACATTTGAAACTTAACGCAATAGTAATACAAATTTATTTTTGGAGACTTCAAGTAAGGAACATAACCTATTTTTTTTGTAATACTCAGATTTAAAATATTTATTCAGATGCATTTAATTCCCAAAACAGGAAGAAATTCGAATGAAACAGTCTGTTTCTTCTCTTTTCGTCACATGGCACGGTGAACTTGGGTTTGCTTATAGTTGCTAAGTAGAGCAAATTAAGTTCAATGATTCTTGTAAACAAATCTTGAATTAAAGTTACAGTCCCAGATTGTAAAATATAATCAATCTTATTCAAGTCAATGACCTACATTTTTCCCCTGCGAAATATTAGTAGCTGTTTTTTCATTAATTGGACACGTGTCCAATATTTTTTTATTACCGTTCCATAAAGACTAAATCATATGGCGATCATACCATAAATACGCACCACATGGTCATCGTAAAAAATGCATTTTTTTGGTTTGATTTCGGTTACCAGATGAGATTTCGCTGAAGGTTCACCATCAATAATGAGTGATTCATCACACGTCACGTACGTGTATTTATTGAATTTCTCTGAAGAACATTCTGCGGAGTATTTTCTTCTTCTTTTTTTATTATGAAGCGTACAATTAATCCTTCGTTGTTAGTGAAATCGAATAGTGTAATGTTTTGCTTCATGGAAATCTCTATCACAGTTACATCATCTTTGTCTGGAGCTAGACAAGTAGACTCGTAATAATACTCAAAGGCCTGAAAATTCGCAACAAGTTAAAAGAAACTGTTTTATGCAAAGTTTTGCAATGATCAGATTCACCAAAAGTATTTTTTTTATTGTGTGCGACAGTGATCTTCTCACAATAATATAACATTATTAATTGTCGGATTCTATAAAAGTTTAAAACAATTTGGTTATACCGTTACCCAGAAATACTCTGTTTTGAATGATTTTCTAATAATTCCGAAATAGAATGACTCATATATTTCCATGTATATTACTACATTCTTTATTCCATCGCCATCTTAAAAAAAATAAAAATTTCTACCGAACAAAACAATGCCAATTTTTGATAACAATAAGAACTGAACAGATGATTAGGCTAATTATAAAAATTAAATTATTCAATTAAATATTAGATTAGAGAAAAAGAAAAAAATATTGAAGACGACAATATTTTATTCTGACATTTTTTTTAAAAAATTAAAGAAAATGATAAATTATGAAATTGAATATATTTCAAGGTAAATGTCTCTTGCTGCCGCAAAATAAATAAATAAAATCTTTACACATTAATCTACACTTAACACTAAGACTTCAATGATGCGACTATAAATCAAAGTAAAACTATTATCAATCGGTTGGTTTTATTTTGTTTAGTTAACGTCGCACAAGAAGCAACACGGAGACTAGTGGTGACTGATCTCGCAATTTTGAACCTTGGTCAAGTGACTAGGACACGATACCTGAGCTGGCAACTCCTTCTCCTAAATTCCACATAAATTCATAATACTGTGAAATCTTGTTTAGCCTTTCTTCAATTAAAGTTGAATCGATATCTGCTAGAACCGTTACTGTCACATGTAAGAATAAAATACCAAACCGATAGAGGTGGCTATAAATAATTTATTCACATCTTATATAGCAAAATTACAGAAACTGCTCAAAAGAGCCGTCATCTGTAGTAATGCAGGCGTTACACCAGCGATGTAGCAAGCGACGCTCTTTTTCAAACACACCCGGAATTTCTTGGATGGCGCCGGGAGCAACAAAAATTATGTCAACTAAGTCCTCGATGGAATCAATAGGACTTTCGTAGACGAGAATTTTCAAATGACCACACAGCAAAAATTCCAGACAAGAGAGTGATGCACGTTAAATCTGTCGAGACCCAAAGTTCTCCCATTGTCGTGGTGTGGAAGTTAGGAAAGGGGGTATCAGCTCAGGTGTCGTCCTCGTCACTTGACCGAGGTTCAAAATTACGAGGTCCGTTGCCAATAGCCATCGTGTTGCTTCTAGTGCTACGTTAATAAAAAAAAACTAAACTGAAACTAAAACCAGACAAGAGAGATAGGGTGAGAATGCCGTCCAAAGTGTGGGCGCACCCCTACCAATCCATCTTCCTGGCGTCTGAAGCGTTAAGCACATCTAATCTGAAATGAGGTGGTGCTCCGTTGTGCTGGAACCACATACGTACTTGTATTTTGGCTACAATTGGCTGAAGTAACTCTAGCAATATATCTTGTAAAAATGTGAGGAATGTTCTGCCGTCATGTTGGAATATCGGAAGGTATGGTCGATCAAATGGTCACCCACAATTCCAGTCCAAACATTTATGCTGAAACGCTTCTAATTCACATGAGGATGTGTCGTAAGGATTGCTAGATGCCTACACATGAAGGTTGTGCGTATTGGAAACGCCTTCACGAATAAAGGTGCATTCATCCGTGAACAATACATGTGTACTAAAATCAGGCTGCGTTGATAGCTGTTGTAAAAACCAACGTGCAAATTCGATATCTGGAGCTTAATCTATAGATATCAATGTTTTCCCTTTCTGTACTTGGTAGGAGTGATATCATTCGTCCCGTAGTACTCACCAAACAGTTGAGTGGAATGTATTTACGGCACTAGAAACCTCTCTTGCGTGCTCTAATCCAGACTGTCTTCCACTCTTTGCAGAATGTCCTCTTCAATTTATGATGAATTTTCGGTCTGGCATGTGTCTTCTCCGGAAACGCTGCATGTACAGTTTTTCAGCTTCCAGATCATTCGCATTTGCAAAACTATACAAAAAATGTATTTGCACCTTTTCCTGATTACTGTACTTCTCCATACCTTCTGAAACCCACGGTTGACATGACGATGTAAAAAAACTCGCGCTTTATGCTTTCCATTACAATGCCGTCTGGCGCTGCATGCTTGCTCTCCGACAAAACATTGCATGGTGAAAATTGCTTGTTTAGATGTATTCTAACATTCCTTAAATTTTTGCCCTTGAATTTCGAAACACCCTGTTTACAATACACGCAGAGTGCCAAACACACGAGATAACTAAAACCACAAAAATTATATTGTGTATTGATTGCCTACATTATTCCATTAAAGTGGAGGCCACGGTAGCCTAGTAGTCATGGTCATGGAATCGTGATTGTGGGTTCGAGACCTGAAGCCACTCAAGACCGTCCGTGTAGTGGGTGTGATGCCCATTAAACCTGGTCGATGTCCCAAATCTTCCCATTGGCGTGGTATAATTAGAAGTTTGGAGAAGGAGGTGCCAGTTCAGATGTCATTCTTGTCATTGGCCAAGATTCAAAATTATGAGGCCAGCCGCAAAAAGCCCTCGTGTTGGTTTTTAGTGTGTCCATTATAAGAATAAGAAATCCCATTTCTTTAAAAATAGAAAATTTAAAAAAAATAGTTTATGATGTGTCATCCTTTGTAAAAATGTCATATCAAATGCAGGGTTATTGAAAAAGACAAATAAATTAATAACTTGCTCATCGAAAACTTTATAAATTCTAATGTTTTGGTAAGAATCTTCAGATCATTCATTACAAAAATGAACTTTATGTCGAATACATCTCTTTCTATGTTACGCTTTTGTGTGTGTATATAATCCAGTAAAAGGGGCATCGCAACCCATGTTGCCTATGATTCGTTCTTAACATCACACTACACTTTAAAGGACTGAATTAGTATAAAACTTAATATATTGAGTAAAGATTAATTTACAGATCTCTAGATAATAGCTTTACATTATTTGTTTTACATTCATATGTCGTATTTGCGACAATATCGAATACGTCAGTATACCCAGAGAGCTTCTTCTCGAGTTCTGGCTCTATATTAGGGGCCAAAAAATGTAGTAAAATATTACTATCACCACGGCCACCGCTTGAGTGATCCTCTCTCTGTTGGCGTGCTGATGTGGGCTTTTGAGAGCTGTATACGACACTATGTTTCTGTGGGCTTGTTTATGTGTTATGCAACATATATTATACAGGGTTATTCAAAATGATTAATCGAAATTCAAAACTTCATATTTTCAAGAATAAACAACACTAATGAAAGTAATATATGGATAGGAAGGAAAAATGTAGAAATTTTATGTTGTGAATAATAGATAGCCCTCGTGTGTTTTTCGTGAACCTATTTTACGAAAGATGTTTTAGAAGCTTTCACATAGCTACCTCTCAATTGGATCGATTGTAGTGGACTTGATGTTACACACCAGACCACCTAAGTCACCCGATATGCAATTCTCATACAATTTTTCCTTTGAGTTTTGTAATAGATAAAGTGCATGTGCCACAATTACGCATAAATTTATTTGATTTTAAACAACGGATTTCTGCTGCTGTACAACCAAATGCCACTGACAATTTACAACGAATTTGCTAGGAATTTACATATAGAATTGAAATTATACGTGTAACTAACAGAAGTTATATCGAACACTTGTAAAAAAATACTACCACATTTTCCCTTTGCATTCGTGTGTTACTTATCATTCCATGCAATTTATTTATGAAAATTTAGCATTTTGAAATCGGATGATTCATTTTGAATAAACTTGTATTATGCAAATTGAAATTTAAAAGAATTTTCAATTAGATATTTGTTTATTTTGGATCGTGTGTCCCTCTTTCCCTGTTTGCTTATGTATTATCATGACTCGTTTAAGTTTGTTTCCATTTTGTGCTTTGTTTTGGAAATATCCTAGGCACTAAGCAAGGGTTTACTCTATACATAAACTGAAAATAGTTGAATTTTTTTTTTTTTTTGAAAATTCTAAAAGATCACTCAGCGAGGGATTGAATAAGTAAATAAACTTAAGAAGAAAAAAAAAACAAAATAGGCTACATTGTTCTGCTTACAACTTTTATAATAAAATGGCTTTTTCAATCTATCCCACACCGCAGTAATTTCATTTCAATTTTAAGCTCACAATACACTAAGTAAAGAAAGTAAACAAAGCATTTTTCCACATTATTCATTTTTCAGTAAGTCATGTATTTTCATTTATAAAACTTATCACGCTTATAATTTCTTTTTCTCATTTTATTCCTATCAGTGAATATTCCCCCCTATTGTCGTCACTTCTGCTGCACATGTTATCGATTTACTTTTCAACAATAACAACTGAAAGTCTTCGGCTTAAAAATGTTAAAAGTTATGAAGAGTTGCAAATATCAGTAAATTAAATTAGGTTGCTATGGGTTACCATGTTGAAGTAAAAACTGGGAAACAAAGATTTTCTTAAATAAATTTAATAAAAGGGAAAATGTTTTAATGTATTTCGAATTTAATATTGGAAAACTTTTATAGCAATTTTATCAGGAACTTATATTTTTACTTAGCATTGTAATGGTCATGTTTTGAAATATTTTTAACTCACCACTAAATATTTGTAGTATTACGCTCATATGTAATTATGAGACCAAAAACATTTGTAAAATTTTCCATATTTTCCACGAGCTCCAAAACTTACTTTACTATATGAATAATCTAGATTGTTTTTAGATTTCAATGTTGTTAGAGCTAAATTGGAAACCTTTTTTATTTTAAATAGTTTTAGAGCTATTCTTAAAAGTAAAAGAGAAAACGATACGCATAAATCACGGCGGAGAAACCATCACAAGGTTGTCATAGTATCAAATTTAAGTATCAGAAGCAATTGCATATTATTTCCAAATAAGTTATAAAACAGATTGGAGACTTGCGACTATGGTATGACAGTAAAGAAGCAAAAGTGACTAGTTCAGTTAAATTGGCTTGACTCATGTGATGTCAGTTTATACGTCTTTCAGTAGTTAACTTCTGCTTATAACAACAACAACAACAACAAAAAGCCCGACGACGCACCAAGAAGGAGTTGCCCGATTGTAATGAAATTTCGTATGCAAAGACATTTAGACCAAACATTCAAATGATTAAAATTTGGTGTCCAATGAGTGACTAGCGGGAGCTAAAGTATATAAAAAATGCGCACTCAGTAGGTGAATACAAGAAGCAATTTTCAATCTGATGGTAAAATTTTCTGTTGCATTACGATTTCGGATATCTTTCAACGACAGAAAAGATGCATCGCTGCAGGATTGAGAGACAGGTTGGGCAAAACGAAGAATCGCTCGTCATATGAGTCGAAGTGATACGGCAATTAGAAGATACTGGCAAGAATGGATGGACAATGGCAGATTTCAGCGTCATGATGGTAGCGGTCGACCCAGAGCCACAACAGATCGGGAGGACAGAGTGATTGTCAGATCAGCTGTTACAGCGCCTGATTCATCATTATCAACCATAAGACGTGCGACCAGCACTTGAGTGTCCACCATAACCATTCACAGACGGCTGATAGAGCTAAATCTACGCTACCGCTACGCCACCTGCCATTGTTGCACACTGTTGAGCCGAATTAGAGTGGTGCTTGGCTCGATCAGGTTGGAATGATGCTGACAGGGGACGTATAGTGTTTAGCGACGTATCCCGTTTCCAACTGTGTCCTGACGATCATCGAAGACGTGTCTGGAGACGCCCAGGGCAGCGTGCCGATCCTGCTTTCACTATTGCACGCCGCACAGACCCTCAACCAGGAGTTATGGTCTGGAGTACCATTTCCCTTGAGACCGGACCCCTTTGATCGTATCAGAGGCACACTTAGAGCACAGTGGTACGTGGACAACATTCTGAGACCGGTTTTGCTACCGTTCGTTATACAGTACCCTGGCTTTATTTTTCAGCAAGATAATGTCAGATCACATATGGCACTTGTTGCTATGAACTGTCTTACAGCTTGTCAAACACTTCCTTGGTCAGCCAGATTCTCCTATCGAGCATGTCTGGGATATGATGGGAGGGGAAGGCGACTGCATCTACCAGAGAATGTTGATGACCGAGCCCGACAATTGGAACAAATTTGGCAAGGAAGAACACCAGGGAGCTTTATCACTCTATGCCACGTCGTGTGGCAGCTTGCATCCAGGCTAGAGGGGGATCAACACCTAAATGAGTTCGTTACTTTGTAACAATGTAACTCTGAAATAAACCATGAATTTTTTTCTGAAATTTTAATCATTTTCTATTCTGTACATAATTTTCCTATCCGCCAATTTTTGCCTGCATTGGTCAACTCCTTTCTGGTGCGTCGTTTTTTTGTTGTAGAGGGTTTATATATATATATATATATATATATATATAAA
>BMAW01057835.1:2373099-2434535 GCA_019974015.1 Nephila pilipes | reverse complement strand
GTAAATAACACAAGATAATATTTAGTACATAAAAAGAAAATAACATAGCATAAAATTAAATTAAACGAGCTTCACCAAATAATATCGATCTACGTTTGATACTTAAAATAGTGTTGATAAAAAATGTTTTATAATATCTGTTTTTCGTATTCTGGAGCTGTATCACATCCGCAGATATTTTTTTTTCACTTCTTGTAAATCTTCCAATTTTCGGATTGTATTTCTTCTATGTTCTTCTTGGCATCTTTTCTTTGTAATTCCGTTTTCTTCTATATTTGTAAATGTGTAAGACTGGAATTTCAGACAATATTTTCTTTTAACTTTTCGAATGCTTCTTTCTGTTGTATTCCTAAAACAAACAGATTTTCTTTTCTCGTGAGGTCGCTTAACGGTTTCGAAATTTTCGAGTAACCTTTGATGTATTTTCGGAAATATCCTGCTAATCCTAGAAAACTTTGTACTTTCTTTACGGTCGTTGGTTCTGGAAACTTTGCAACTGCTAATGACTTTGCGACTGAGGACTTGATGATTCCATTCTCTGCTACGTGACCTAAAAATTCAACTTTTCGCATTAGGAACTGACACTTCTTGAATTTTATCTCCAGACCATATTTCTTTGCAACTTCGAACACAATTTTAAATTATTGGAGTCCTTCCTTTTCATCTTTTGCTGGAACAATAAGGTCATCCATATACCTCACTAAAATTATTTTACATGTAAGGTCTCTGTAAATGCTTGTACCAAATCTTTGAAAAACACCTGGGCTCATGCTTAACTCAAAAGGAACTTTGTTGAACTCGAAATGTTTATATGGAACGATAAAAGACGTGAGTTGTCTGCAATCTTCATAAACGCTGACGTGGAAAAAACCGTTTCGTAAATCTAACGTGGAGTAAATTTTTGCTTCTTGTAGCGTATCTAAAACATCTTCGATGAGAGGTAAACGAAATTAATCTTTAATTAGCTTCTGGTTGAGTTTTCGGTAATCGATGTACATTCTCGAACTTCCATCTTTCTTTTTGACCCTTACGACTGGACTGGCGTATACTGATGAGCTTGGGTGTATGATTGCTTCTTTGAGCCATTCTTCTATTTGTTTATTTACGTCTTCTCTTTCCGTAAATGCTAATCGGCTTGGCGATTGACAAACTGGTTCATCATCTCTTAAAATAATTCGCATGGTGACATCAATGCTTGCCGTAGTGACGCTTCGCTTAGTGACATCAGGCTTGTAGCTTTCTATTATTTTAGTAAGTTATCTTTTGATCTCAAGATCTACTATGTGATTCAGTTCTACTTTTTCGACGTTTTCTGCTAATATCTGCATTAAGAATGCTTGATTTTAATATTTAACAAATTTAACGTAGTTTGTCTTCTATACCAAGGGTTTTCTAGACGCAATTTTTCTTCCAAAGCGAAAGCTTCAATGCGCATTTTTTCTTCCATTTCCTCTTTCATTTTTCGCTGTTCTATTATACTCTTTAACAAATTTTTTGTGAACTCCTCATCATATTCAGTATCTTTAATGATTAAGTCCCTAAGTTTCTTAACTGTTATCGACGGATAACGCTTTAGATCTAATTCTTCAGCGAGGATAAACATATCTTCCCGACGTCCTTTAGCGTGGTACGACATTTTGAAATTAATATGTGAATAGTTAAATAGAATCGATGAATTTGAAAATTTTTACTCTAATTGTTTTTACGTAATAATAATAATTCGTGATTTCAAGACGAAACACGCTTATTATGATGAATTTCGCCTAATTAATTTGCGTAAAATATTTATATGCATCAAAATATACACAAACACAACCATGTAAATGCAAGGATATTTCAAATAAATTTTGAAAATGATATAAATATATGAAATTTCTATCAATCTATTTTAATATAATTTGGAAAAATACTTATTTTGAAGAATTATTTATCATATCAATTTGAAATCCCTTTGTTAAAATTTTCAACAGAACTAAAACTAAACATCGGGAAAGAATATAAAGTAATTCATTTAGAACCAAAAAATATTCAGACTTACAGTGAAATAATCAGGTAATAAAAAATAACAAAATCATCTATTTTGAGAATACACTTTCAATGTGCTTAGTTTAAAATTCACTAATCTGCCAAACCCATTTTTTTACAATATAATAAATTAACATTCATTGAGATAGTGAAACCAAACATCGGACATTGTTTAGGCGAATGCTGAAAAAATTTCATGTGAAAATCTGAAAGTTTACTCTTTCTCTGGACAAAGAAGTCTAATTACTTGTGCATTTTTTCATTTCTCGCGTGATAACGCTGACTGATTTGAGATACCATCGCATATCAATTCACACATACACAATAATAATAATAAAACAAGCACTCCTAGATTTTGAATTCAAGTATCATAATTTGAAAAAATATATATAAAAATGCTATTTATAATTATAAATAATACGTTTAACTTACTTTTGCTTTATATATTTCTTTTTATAATTAAAAAAAACATTACATGATAGCACTTCATTGGAATTAGACGGATTGTCCGAAAAAATAAATATGTTTATCAGTACCTGGAATCTTGTGCTGAAACATTCACACTAATACACACTGGAAAACAGGACGCTAGTCGGCGTCCTGTTTTGAACGGGTAGATCAGACACAATTTAGATGATGCGAAGAGGCAATTTATGATTTTGTTGTCGCAGAAAAACTGGTAGTGGATCCTGGATGGCGGTTCTACTTGTAGGTGAGACACCCTCGTTGTCGCAGAAAATCAACAGTGGATATGGATGAGGCTCACATTTTCTTTGTAGTGAATCTGTCGTCGCTGGACACTGGCTATTCTTGCTGTAGAGGTATACGTCGGCATTAGTAACTGGGAAATTTTGTTGATTTCAGGGCGAGCATCTAATTTTCTTTTCTTTTTGTAATCATCTCTTATTAATTTTATATGCATGCCGAGACGAAAGCTCTTAAATTCTGTACGCATCCCGGCATCTTGGGTTGAACGTTCATAAATTTTGCACACATCCCGGCCGAACCCCCATAAATTTTGTAGAACAGTGGTGATGAGATTGTAATCCCGAATCTACACTGGTTTGCTTTTACGCAAAGGGCTGGTTTGACTAAGGGAGTAATTCCATTACCGGATTCTATGATGATTTCATAGGAATTGAATAATGAGGCTCAACTTGTTTTACTCCGTTTATTAAATGGAGAGATGGAGAAGGAAAAACATTTACAACAGGATTTGACCAGTTCATCGGAGCAAAATAGATGGCTGCCTCATTTAAACCATATCGGCGATGGGCACTGGAACGCGCTCTGGCATTCAGAGTTTACTTCCGACTTTGGTAAAGCAAGGGGAAGAGAAGCGGAAAATGGAGGACAGAGAGAGATAGAACGAAATGTCACTCAGTTTTGTTCAGGAATAGGTGGCTCTGCACGAGCTATCACATGACACTGATTCGTGGTGCCATCTATCGAGTAACTGAGGAACTAGTTTTACACTACATCGGCAAATACAATTAATTCTTTGATAATTAGCTGGAAAATCCTACCTACAAACACACATATATATATATACACATACGTATATATATGTATATGTATATATATATACATACATTTGTGTATATATATATATATATATATGTGTGTGTGTGTATGTTTTTTTGATATGTAATATATATAGAGAGGGAGATCCTGAACGTGACTCATCACTCAGGATGCAGCCATAGAAGGGGATACGCCTCACTGCCAGGAAATGGTGCAACTGGAGTAGCGACATTCCACTAGGCGGAAGGAAGGAATAAGCAATTAAAAAGCTTCAGTGGGCACATGACGTGTGTCATATCTCGCATCAGGTAATGAAGCTACTACAAAATGAACTTTTGCCGAATGAGTGCACGGAAACTGTCCATCTGTGTCAAATTTCGCTTGTTTGTGTCGGAAATAATTAGCATTTAATTGTCTGCATAGTAATCACTCTATAAATATGTATAAATTGTTCATCTTAAACTCAAGTGCTTAAAATTTAGGAACCAGGAACATTACGAACATGCACGCACGCACCCCAATATATATATATATATAATATGTAATGTTTTAGTTTTAATTTAATAATTTCTCTTAATAATAATTTAATTTTCTATTCTATATCATTACCCTTATTCAAAAGTAAAGAGTTCACTTTGATTTCCTGATTCAATTCCAAATCACCCTTTTTATTTATCAGATCATTGGTTCATAAAATTTGTTTAATCCACTTTCCCATGGTCGTAAATCAGTCAGAAATAATTCCAACTAGATTCTGTTTTTGCGGAAATCCATGAGAATCCCTACACCTGGAACTGTGAGATCATATTACATGACAAAATGTCCCCAGAAAATCCCAACTGGAAAACTTGTTGCACAGCCAAAATGTTCTCTCTTTTGCTCTTCTGACTTTTTTTTACTATTTATCAGACAGCGGAGTTGTATCTTCAGCCTTGTGGAAATACTCTCTCCCTCAGCTACCATTGTTACAAAATAAATATTAGTTAAAATTGAACTTGACCTCGACTGGTTTTTAATTAATTAAATAGTAATTTTAAAAGAAAGACATTACACACACACACTTGAAGATCGTTCACTAAGTGCTTAGAAAATTCAAGAGAGGGAACTCGTAGCATCGAAAACGATTTGCTTTTAGTAAGTTTTTTGACTCAATAAGTTAGATATCTAAGCCTCAGTTATTTCTATCGCATGGTTTCATTTTTACTGTCGATTGAAGCAAGCAACTTGAGTTTATTCAGAAAAACGAAAGAAAAAAAAATGAGTTTTATGGGGTGATTAAATACTTACATTTAAAAGACTTTTCACGAAATGAGATCAAAACCGAGCTGGATGAAGCTCATGATACATCTGCTTCTGTGTTTGTTACTGTTTACAATTGGGTAAAAGAGTTTAAACGCTGACGTACATCCACAAAAGGTGAATGTCGTTCGGAACGCCCAATGGAAGTGATTGTTCACGAAATTATTGACAAAATCCAAAAAGGTTTGGGTGATCGACGAATCAAAGCGCGCAAAATAGTTGAGGTCACTCTCAAATTACAGTGTTTTCAATTTTACACCAAAAATTGGGTGTGAAAAAATCTCAGTTAGATGGGTGCAGCGTTTGCTCCGAGTGGAAACCGAACGCATTCGTGTGATTGACTCTGAGGCTGTTTTGGCGCTTTTTCGTCCCAGTCCTAACGAGTTTCTACATCGATACATAACTGCGGACGAAACGTAGAGGCACTTTTACACTTTGGATACAAAACTGTCAGAATAGTGGGGTCTGAAGGCGAAAGGGCTCTGAAGAAAGCATAGACGTGAAGTCGGCCGGCAAATGATGGGCATGTATTTTTGGGATGCACACGGAATTATCTACACCGATTACTCTGAAAAAATAAATACAATTAATGGATAGTATTATACGTCGTTATAGCATTGGTTTAACAGCATGGTAGCACGAACACAATGGCAACACGAAATAGTCTTAGAAATGCCATATATCTTCAAAAACAGGTAGTTTTGGAGATACATTCGAATATTAACGAAATAAGTGTTTGTATTCTTAATTAGCCCTTAATTTAATTATTTACATTTTGAAAATGTTTTTATTTTGTTCAATCGATTCTACTTCTTCCAGTGAGCTCACGTACATTTCTTAAAATTGTTTAAGAAAATGTGCAAGACTAATGGGATCCCTTCTGACATAGGAAGTGCGTATGTATAGCTTCAAGCGGATTTAACTAAGAGCAGTACTATTTAAATTTAGGAAAGTATCTAGGTTTGCGAATTTTAAGGAGGATTCTATTTCTTCTGAGGAGGAATTTACTTTTAAATTTGGCTGTAAAATTTTTGAATTTAAGAAAATATCTAGATTCGCGAATTCCTGTTGAAGCTCTCACCTCTTACTTTCTTTTTATCCAAAACATACGTTTGAATTATCTAAATTTGAGAGCCTGTAATATCCTATATTTGAATAAAACACACTTTTTTTTTGAATTGCGGGATCCTGACATCTAAGAAATTCTGTCACTATTTAAGTCAGTTTACCCAGTCGACCTCACAATTCAAGCAATTATTACACTGCCAGCTGAGAGACGGACTTAGGAGTTCTGCTTTTATAGTGCTTCCTTCTTTCCGTCAAAAGATGATGACATGGTATAGATCATTGGAAATCTGGGAAATAGATCTGTTGAATATTGTGTAACGCATTCGATTTATCTAAGTAGATATCGAGTTATGAGCAATTGCTTTGGGTGATTTCTCCAACAACCGAGTAATAAAAATGGCATACAGTAAGAAATACCCCTCTGACGAAGAATTCGGATTCGTTTTTCTTCTAATTCTATTTCTTTTAATTTTCTTAAAATTATATAGTAAACAAACTGTCGACTACAGGGAAAATATCAGTAAACTACTGCGTTAATAAAAAGGCTAAATCTCTCGAAGAAAACCTCGGTTTGAAGTAAACACAATAATTTAAAAACTTAGCAGAAAAATGTAAGATATGCAACTTGCAATTGAATATTCAATGAGCAGGACAATATTTAATAAAATCCGCGTATATATCCAACATTATAAATTATCATAAATTCAAATGAAAACCGCTTAAGACTACAAAGGCGGTTTGTGAGGTGAGTGACATTTCATTTTAGGATGTAATTCACATCAATTTCCGCTCTCGATTGATTCTAAGAATGCCGGTATTTATTAAGGTAGAAAAGGCAGTTCACTCCGCTCTTTGTCCTGTTTGCATAAACAACTTCTGTTATTGAATTTGTAACGAATTGTCATTGTGATTGATTAATTAGAGGAAGGAAGGTATTGATTTATCCAGGAGGCAACACGAGGATTACTGGAGACGGCCCTGCAATTTTGAACCTCGGTCAAGTGTCAAGGATGACACCTGAGATCATGAGATATTGTGACGCAATAATAACTTACCAAAACCCTTTAACTAATTTCACATTTTGAATAAGTAACATCAAAATAAATTAATAACGTGGAGAGGTTAACTAATAACGTTCTTAACCAAATATTATTATGAAGAATACAACTTTTCTTGGTAACCAAAAACCGTATTTGGAATTAAATGGATTCAAATAGACCTTTAGAGACGGCATCCGATTCAGGTATCATGCTCAGTCTATTGCCGCTTGAGTTGATGGAACTATCAAAAGGTTCCTGTGAATCCTTCTAATTCCTTTGTCCTATACCTTATTTATGGTAAAGTTAATTTATATACATCACAGTTCTTTCCAAGGCGAGGTTCTCATATAAAACATCGTAGAAAAGCAGCCCCAAAGTTTAGTGACAGGGAAATATGCGTGCGGATACGTCACAAACAATGATTTGTTGGAAAAAGAAAAATCTACAGAATTGAATAAAATCACTAGGAATTATAAGTACAAAATTTTTTAATTAAGTTTTTATTTAAAGATGGATTAAAAGGTATGAAAATATAATATTTAAAAAAATGTAAAATAATATATAATTTATAAAAAATTCGAGACGCTTAAGTAAGATATTTCGGTAATTATCGATAATTTGAGTACCATAGTTACTTATATATATGTTTAACTTTTCTTCACACACGCACGCAATACTTCCTTTACTCTTACTTTTTTTATTAATAATACCTTTAGCTAATAATTATTTGCTTATGGTATCACCGTTGTCCTGAGATAAAAAGAGATCAGGTTGTATAAACAACAACAATAATTTATTAACACTCCTTATTCACGAGTGTCATCTCGCTCGTTTACAACAGCTCCGCTCGGAAACTCAGTTAGGTCTGAGGGGATTGTGCGGTATCTTACATTCAACCCTTTACAAAAAAACAAAAAAAAAAAAAAAAAAAAAAAAAAAAAAAAACCCGCCGTCTATAGGCGGCTTTAAGTACGGGAGATAACACTTATATACAAGATCAAAAGAAATACTAACACCTCAAGCTTTTATAAATTTTCTGTTATTTTACATTTTAAAAATTCTATTTTTTATACTTTTTAGTCCATCTCTAAATAAAGGCTTGATTCAAAAACATTTTTTTCTTGTATTTCTTTTTTTTTAGTCTGGAAAATTAGACTAAAAAGCAATTACGAAAGCTATACGGGTGTGCAAAAATTCAACTGAAAGGGAGGTTATTAAATGCAAGGCCTAGCCTCCAGGCACATCTAAGTCCGCCACCGCTTGAACATATACCATAGTTATTGTATTCGTATATATACGTGTACACAAAATTTTTGCTCGTTCGCGTGATAGGAAGTAGATTAAAATTCGAGTATAAATTTTGAATTGGGGAGACTTATTTTTTACATATATATACATACATATAAATACATACATATAAATACATACATATAAATACATGCATGTAAATACAGAAAGAAAAATAAAAGCTTATACTAACAGAGAAACTCATAAAATTATAGCTTTTTATTTAGTTTCAGTTATTACATTTCGAGAGACATTTTTATTATTTACTTTGAATTAAAAAATGAAATATATAACTTCCATAAATTGAACTTAAATTCGTAGATGAATAAATATTTTTATAATGAATAATTTTTTAAATATCCTACGCGCATTTTCTATTTGACAATTTATAATGGCCCTTTTAAATATCGCACATTACTCTCTTAAGTCTAAATAAGACCGGTAAAAAGTGAGTTTTTTGAATGAATCTTGCAAACTTCACACTTTGCATATCAGAATTTTGCATACCTTAAACTTTAAGAGCAAAAGAGAACGTTTGAGTCAAATTGAATTTGTTCAATATTTAATTCTAATAATTTATTTAATTACTTGAAGTTATTAAATTTACCATCTAAAATAAATACGTGTAAAAAGTTTTAGCTCAATTAAACATTATGTTAATCAATTAAGCTACATGTAATTAAAATTGAAGCAAAAGATAAATTATGTTTTTGAATTGAACATGCTTAACCAAAATGTAATAAAAATTAAAGCAAACGATAAATTATTAAACGACGAATTTGGCGATTTGGCGAACAACTTGATGTAAAATTAATTCTTTAAATAATTAGTTTTAATCAATCAATTTTTATTAAATGATTGATTAAAACTAATTATTTAAAGAATTAATTTTTAAATAATCATAATATCATCTAAACAACTAATTATTTAAAGAATTAATTTTTAAATAATCTTTTCTTTTTGATTAAAACTAATTATTTAAAGAATTAATTTTTAAATAATCATATTGTCATCCAAATCATATTGTGTATGGAAAATTTCGGTTCCAATGAGCTCTTTAAAATGTGAGAAAAAAGTTTTTAAGTTTTGACCCAGACAAAGTTACGATGTGAGTCAAAGAAAACCCATAAAAAATTATACCTGCTGCTTATAAGATTTACAGAAATAAAAGGTTTATGAAGCAGTTTAATGAGCTGACGGCAATGTATTAAGTCAGTGGGTTCGTTTGCAAATTACAAAGCAACAATTTCTTCTCCTTGATTCCTGCCTGTCGCCCTGACATCATTTGCTTCCTCCTCTTCGCCCTGAAATTTTTGTTGATTCTTTCCGCTCCAAATAATTATTCATCCTCCTCCTCTTCTAATTCCTCCCTTTTTACTCCATCACCTTCCCCTATTAATTATCTTGTGCTTTCACGTGAAAACAATTTCATCATCATTCTGTTTCCCTCCATCGTTTTTGTGTTCATCATCTTTGTTGTCGCATAAACATGATGTGATCCTGAATACACTTTATTTTTAGTGTATTATAATTAGTTTAGTAATCCTTTTATATTTTTACTGCAGATGCTGGTTGCAGAAAGCGTTGATGGCGAAAATTTCTTCCGCCTTTTTTTTATTTTCATTTCCTTTTTTACTATAGATTTCTCTTTATTTTTGGTCTGTTTCTTCTATGAAGAGCTCATTAATTATTCATTAATCATTTGGAATAAAAATCACTCTTCATGTTAATCAGCAAAAGCGAAATTATTACGTATTCATATTATCTTATTCACTGTGTTTTATCACTGAAAGCTCATAATTTAAGGAACATGGGACAGTATTTTATTATTTTTTTTAATTATATTATGACAGAAATGAGTTACATTTTGATGAAATTTGTAAAAGATTTCAGTTCAGTCAAATATTTTGCATGTGTTTCGTGTTTGGAAACTAAAATTACACCTGAAATTTTTTTTATTTTATTCTTAATGGGAAAAAACTATTATCTCACTAAGATAATTATTTTGGGAGCATTTTGGAAAAAAATCATTATTAAGAGATATTAATTAATTAAAAAATGTTTTAACACATTCTCTTATCTGTAAATTTTGATGGAAATACATTGGAACTATTTAAGGTTTCCTTTTTTTTAATGAGTCAGTTGAGTTATTGATTAACTGAATTAATATTTTTCCATAAGCTAGTTATTTCACTGTAATATTTAAGGAATGTTCTTCAATTAAAATTGTTTTAATGCATTTTTTTAAAGGAAAATCTCGATGGAAAAAAATTCATTGGAAAAAATTTATATTTCATTCGTTTTCTCACACCAAGTTGGTTAAACTATCCATTAAATTAAATTTTTATTCAAAAAATAGTCATTTAAAAAATATTCTCTCGGGATATTCTTCGCAGTTAAAAAGGTTTTTAATATATTCTCCCATTTGGAAAATTTGATGGAAACTCATTTGAATAGTTTTTTATGCTTTATTTTACAAACTGAATCAATAATCCCAACAGGCTTCCCATTAAAAAAAAAGATTCATAATCTCTTTTTGTAATGGGTACGTGAGCCTACTTCCCTTCAAATGTCCTTACGGGCGTTTCTGTGACAGTATTCGATCCGAAAACATCGATTTGCATCCTATGTAAATTAGCTAACTAAAAAAATGAAGTTCAGTTTTATGAATAAAAGTTAAAGATAGATGAGAGATTTTTTTTGACAGAACCCTGGAGGAGATAGCGGACAAGAGTTTTGATAGAGCGAACGAGCTGAAGATTACAATGCGCCGTTGATTCAAGCTCATAAAATCGATTGTTTATTACGTCGTACTAGAAGCATTGCGATCGCTATTGTCGACGAAACTCGTAATTTTGAGCATCGATCAAGTGACGAGGCTCACAGTTGCGATCGCTATTGTCGACGAAACTCGTAATTTCGAACCTCGATCAAGTGACAAGGCTCACTCCTGAGTTGCACTTCCTTGCACAAACTTCCATACTACGCCGTCGAAAGAAAAGTCTAGACAAACTTTAAGTGCATTATATCCACTACACGGTGGGCCTTTAGAGACACCAGGATTCGTACACACGTCTCGCCATAAAGAACGCCGCCCTCTGGGCTACCGCGGCCACTGAGTTGATAAGAATAAACGGATCGGATTAAATGACTGTGATTTGAATGGGTTTTGTTAACCACGCACTTGAATCCAAAACACGGGCTATTGCCGATGGACCTCGTAATTTTAAACCTCGGTAAAGTCACAAGGATGGCATATCCCTCTCCAAACTTACACACCACGCCAAAGAGAAAACTTTCAGCCTCGACAGGTTCAACATGCGTTAGTCTCTCTACACAACGAGTCTTTTGTGGCATCAGTTTCGAGCATTGGACATTACGGAAACAACGCCAACTGCGGGTTCGGGACAATGACCACTACACTTCCGCAGTGTCTGCGAACTAACAGTGAGTCAAATCCTGTTTACAAGTTATGTTACTGACTCGGGTCTGATTAGTCAGTGATAGCTAAGTAATATAAGTCTTAAAACTTGGACAAGTATGGATATCAATCTACAGACGTGGTAAAAAGCATATTGTTATTTGATTGTTCTATGAATCGAA
Organism: Nephila pilipes; assembly: GCA_019974015.1. Classification (NCBI taxonomy): domain Eukaryota; kingdom Metazoa; phylum Arthropoda; class Arachnida; order Araneae; family Nephilidae; genus Nephila; species Nephila pilipes. Next base: position 2,422,689 of record BMAW01057835.1, on the reverse strand, counting down.
AAAAAAAAACCAAATTAGAACTGCTACATTGTATGACTTTAATAATTAGTGACCATTTAATTACTTCCTGTAATAGCGCCACTGAAAGGGAAAAATGGACTGCGATGTGATTGATAATTAACTTCGCAACGAGAAGCATTACGAGGGATATTGGCGACCAACCTTGTAATTTTGTGCCTCGATCAAGTGACGAGGACGACACCTGAGCTGGCACCCCCTCTCCTAACTTCTACACTTAACTTTTGGACTTTCCAGGTACACGGTAGGTCTTAGTAGCAACAGGAATCAAACCTACGACTGCATGAAAATTACACCAGCGGCTAGTCCACAACCATGTCTATTAGGCTATTGCGACTACAACGAGACAGCAGAAACCGGGTTGTAACTACACTGTTGGCCATTAAAATTGCAACACCATGAAGGAAAGCAAATTCGGAAAAGATATGTATTGTACGTTAACAGTATGGTATGAAGACAAAGTTGTTAAATTTGCAAGCAGTTTAGGATTTTACAGTGGTTAGAAATTAGTAGAAACAGCTGCCCCCTCTGGCAGCTAAAACTGCCCTTACCCGGTTAGGCATGGAGTCGAACTGGCTTGGATGACAGAACCGGGCAACTCATTCCATACCGCTTCAAGTCTGTGCCACACTTCATCAACCGAATAAGCTGGAGAGATGTGGCTGGGCAGCCTCACAGCAAACCATGACCAGATGTTTTCAATGGATGACAGATCTGGAGACCATGCAGTCCAGGTCAACAATTGAATACTCTGTGTACCGAGGAACGTCAAAACACAACATGAGACATGTGGTCTTGCATTATCTTGTTGATTGATGGCGAACCGATTGTGTACCGATCTGCGTTCAAATTACGGTCGATCCAAACAAGAGATGTGCGTGTCATGTACCCAATGGCTACCAAACCATCACACCAGATGGAGGGTCCCTATGCCAATATCGAATGCAAGCAGGTGACGAGCGGTCTCCTCGGAGCCACCAGACATGTATATGGCCATCAGAATACTGCACGCAGAACCAGGGCTGGTATGAAAAGACGACATTAAGCCACTCCTTTATTCAGCTTTGTCTTTCGGCTTACCATTATTATTCTTTATTTAGTAGCCGTCTCTCTCTATGCTTCATTGTCAAGGGAAGCCGAAATAATGGTTACCGTTCTTACAGTCCACGCTGCTGCTTATTTCGTCGCACCGAACCAGAAGATACTGGGAGTGCTGCAAACATGCCCATTTCCTGACTAATGGTCAGTAATGTAGCTGTATGGTTTTGCAAGGCCGACTTTTCACTATATCTGTCTTCTCGGGCGTTAGTCATGGGATGGCATGGACATTCTGCATATTGTTCAGTATGACCCTCAGCACTGCAGTTATTCCATTTTCTCAGGACAGTGATTGGATTTCAACCAGTGCGGCGTGTGATATCACAGAACGGTATTCCTAACTCTCGATAGGCAACTATTCTGCCTCTTTCAAATTCCGACACTTGCTGGTAAGCAATTCTTCTTGTTGTTCGAGGCATAACACGATATTCTGAGCAAACTACTATCTTACAAAACGCTTTCCGAATGAGAAATCCACTACAAAATTTATTCTTTTATGTTGCACTTCAGATGTCGTTTCTTTCTTCTGCGTCGCCTTTATGCGCTGAAATACTAATCATTTGCATATCCCAACCTCTTCTTTTGGATGGGTTTTCTTCTACACGCATTGTATGTCTGGGTCAAATCTTTGAAAGCTTTTTTTATCATATTTTAAAATGCTCAATTGAGCTGAAATTTTCTGAGCATGATTGTTTTAGATGGCAATACGATAATTAAATGTCGTTTAAAGATGTATCAAAAATATTTATGAAATAATTTTTTTAGTATTTTTTCCAATTTCCTTTCACGGCAAAAAAAAAAAGATGAAATGAATAACTATGCAAGTTTTAATCTTTATTTCGATGAAATAAACAATTGAGAAACTTTATAATAATGATCACCAGATGCAGTAAAGTATTATGCTTTGGAAAAGAAACGATCAGTATTTATCAGTACGTGTTGAACCGTGCATGGTGTCAATCGTTTTATTAACTTATCTAATTCTCTAGCTCATCATGTCATTATTCAGTCTTAATTGATTTGTCTTGACGAAGTTAGTGAACCTTTGAAGCATTTCTTGCTCGAAGTGAGTACAGGCATAAATGGCAAGATAATGTAATGCCATTCACGAAACATTGTGGTAACATTAATCACCTGAAAGCTTCTGTAATGTGTGTGGCAAGTTTACTCCAAAAGTACAGAGAAAACCATTCAACAAATTAGTTAAAAAAAGTATATAAATTGTATTTTGATTGTGTACTTGGTGATGTGGATAAAAAATGGGCACATCATACTTCGTGCATAACCTGAACAACTACACTTTAGATAAAAGGAAAATTCAAAAGTATGCCTTTTTCTATTCTTTTGGTTTAGCGTGAGCAAAAGGGCATATTATTGATAATTATTTTTGCATTAACAATACTGCAGGGCATTCAAGTAAAATGAAACTTGATATCTTTCAAATATCTTGGTGTTCCCTCAGCACATAAAACTCGTTTCATGGGGAAGGTTTAACAATTCCTGATGTAACTTGAAAACAATTGAACAGGAATCAGACGAAAGAGAAAGCGAAAACAAGTAATATGTTGAAGAGCATTTTCATAAATTTGATGTCATGTTGTGTCACATAGACCTGATAAAACAGAAAAGATTGCATGATTTGGACTGCGATTTAAAACTTTCTAAATGGTAAGCAGAACTATTAGAATCTATGCTGTAACAATGAAATCTACTTGCTCAATATACAAAGATTTCCACGTTTAAAATATGACTATCAGAATTGGCTAAATGTTCTATTTGCTCAGTCAAGTAAAATCATTCTGCCTCAACTTCAAATAAAATTAGAGCTGATGAAGAACTTTCTCAAAGCTCACAATAAAGAAGGCAACGGTTTCAGGCATTTGAGGGAAATATTTCCAAAATTAAATGAAACAAAGTTGGAAGAAGGCATTTTTATTGGGTCGCAAATCAGGAAAGTGTTGAAAGATCCAACATTTGATGTTGAGCTCACAAATCTAGAGTTAGCTGCTTGGTCATCATCCAAAGCTATTGTTTACATATTTTTGGGAAACAGAAAAGATGAAGATTTTGCTATTGCAGTAACTGATTTATTAGAAAACTACAAAAACACGGCTTGCAGAAAGTCGTTGAAAATTCACTTTTTGTATTCATACCAAGATTTTCCGCAAACAATTTGGGAGTGGTAAGCGATGCAGGGTGAGCGTTTTCACTGAGATATCTTTATCATGGATGATCAATACCAAGGGCATTGGGACTTTGCAATGATGGCCGATTATTGTAGGTTTCTGTTTAGGGAGACTTGTGAGATAATCATTCAAAAGATAGGCTTTAACACACTATTCCTCTAATTAAATTGATATTGCGCTTTGTATAAATTAATTTTGCATATTTTGTGCTTTATTAATTTTTTTTGTTTAAAGGTGTTTTTTTTTACTGTTATAAAAATGAATTTTAAAGTAGTGATATTAATATGAAAAGTAGTGATATTAACCCTCCAGCAGGCGCTCCCTCTATACCAGGGGTCTCCAAACTACGGCCCGAGGGCCACATCCGGCCCGCGGACAGATTTTGTCCGGCCCGCGGAGAGCTAGCATACTTGAAAGAAAACTCCTTCTAGAGAACATATTTATTTTTTATAGCAAATTAAATTTAGTTTACTGAAGTAATCTATTTTTATGTTGAATAATTATTAATATCACATCTACATTGATATGGTCATGGGCTAACTACTCATAACATTGTTGTAGGTTACTATATACTAACTAACAAATTATTGAAATGAATCCAACTAACATTTTATACATTTTAAATGAAAAAATAACTTATAACAAGCATAATGACATATGATATACTAATGAGATTTATGTAATTGAGATTTTCCACTGACAATAGTTTGTAGTTGTGGACTAATTTTACTTGTACCAATTATTAAAAGAGATTTAAGATGCTCATCAGTTAATTTAGATCTGTAAACATTTTTTGTGTACTTCATTTTGGAAAAGGTCTTCTCACACAAATAAGTAGTACCAAAAACAGAAAACAGCCCACGAGCAAATTTATGCAAATTATCAAATTGTGTCAGTGGAAGACACTTATAAAATTCCAACAAAGATAAGTTTTGATATTTGTTCTTAATTATATCACTGCACTGTAGATCAATCATTTCCATTTGAAGTTCCGGGGCTAGGGTTTCAATGTCAGTATCAAAAGGATTCTGAAAAATCTTAATTTGATTCGCAATGGCATCAAAGTCCGAGAAACGAGTATCAAAATTTATTTTCAAAGCACTCAAAGTTTCGATTGCAAAATCGATAGGAAACTCGGTCTCAGTGGTGTGGCTGAATATTTCACATGTTTTAAAATGTGAAAAACATTTACTTCGTAGTTGTGATTGAAACAGTATCAATTTCTTCCGGAATGATTTGATATTAGTGTATAAATCAGGAAGATGCTGGTTTTCTCCTTGCAATCTCAAATTCAGTTCGTTCACATGTTTTGTCAAATCAACATAGAATGCTAACTTCCACAGCCATGCGTTGTTTTGCAATTCAGTAAGAGGGCGATGCTTTTCATTCAAAAAAATTTCGATCACTGCTCGAAGTTCAAAAAAGCGCTGAAGGACTTTCCCACAACTAAGCCAACGTACGGCAGTATGATAAGGTAAGTCATTTTCTCCAATCTCTTCAATAAATTGCACGAATTGTCGGTGATTCAACCCAAAAGATCTGATAAAATTAACAGTTGATATGACTGGTTTCAGAACTTCAGACATATCCAAACATTTTCCGCACAAAGACTGTTGATGAATGATACAATGTAAGACTATTGGTTTTGAACCACCGTCATTTTCTACAGCCTTTGACACAAGAGCGACCACTCCTTTATCTTTCCCACTCATGTTTTTGCCTCCATCAGTTGTAATACATTTCAAGTTTTTCCATCGAAGGTTCTTTTGGTTAATGGCCATTTCAACTCCTTTAAAAATATCTGAACCAGTAGTTGTGCCATGAATACTATACATATCAAGAAGTTCTTCATGCACTTCATAGCTTTTATCTACTCCTCGAATATAAATCAACACCTGAGCAGTATCTGACACATCCGTTGACTCATCCAAGGCCAAAGAAAACCACTCAACATGTCCATTTTTGTTGAACAGTTGAGAGGATATATTTTCAGCGATGTCTTCTACCCTTCGAGCCACAGTGTTTGCTGACATACTGACAGTTTTTAATAAATTTACCTTTTCAGGGCACATTTCTTCGGCTACTGCGATTATGCATTCTTTGACCATTTCTCCATCGGTGAATGGTTTTCCACGTTTTGCAATTTCAAGAGCCACACGAAAGCTGGCATGAGTTGCAGCCTCTTGTTCAGTTTTGAGTTTTGTAAATAAAGATTGCTGCGATTTCAATCCGAGCTTCATAGCTTCGAATTTTTCTGTCCGCAAACTTCCTGTATATTTTGAGTAATTTTGAAAATGTTTTGCTTCATAATGACGTTTAATGTTATATTCTTTGAGAACGGCTATGCTTTCATTGCAAATCAAACATAGCGCCTTGTTACTGGACTCAATTACGAAATACTGAATGTTCCACTGATCTTTGAATTTTCTGCATTCACTATCAATTTTTCGCTTCTTTTCCATTCTACTAAATCACACACAAAAGCAACAATTCAAATCAAAATATTGTTACAAAGATGTCTTAAACTTAAACACGCACAAACACGTTTTAAGGAGGTACGCACTATTTTATTTCACAGCAGTGTCATAGGAACTGACTTGTGGTTGCGCCACTAGCCTTCTTATATATTCCACTTACTGCCATCTAGAAGTGAGTGGAAGACACCAGAACTTTCTCGAACCAACGAGATTATTCTGTAAGTGCTATTAGCGCCATCTGTTAGCGATAGAAGGTACTACCTATTTCCGCTTGTGTCCACCAGATGTCCTGTCACGTTACTCCTCATGGCTCGCTCGTACTCTACGACTAATCTAGAAATTACAGATAATGACAGGAAAATTAATAATATGCAGTGTTGCCGTTTTGCGGAATTTAGTCCGATTTGCAGCCTTTTTTAAACGTGGCGTACTTTTTCGGACTTTTTTTTTCATGTAAAAAAAATACTCATTCGTTACTTGAGTACTCGTTACTCGTTAGGAACCGAAGTAACGATTACTGAAGAAAAAAGTAATCAATGATTACTTGTGTATTTCATTACTTTTGTAATCAATGATTTCTATGGCGATACGATGCGGGTACCCCATTATAACGGATACCCATACAATACGGAAAATACATCAGCTTCCCCGTCGCTAGAGGCATCTGGCAGAAATTAAATGAGTATCGTCCCCGTCGCTAGAGGCATAAAATTAAAGCGTTCCCGTCGCTAGAGGCATCTGGCAAAAAAGTAATCATATTTTACACCACTAGTGGACTGATTCAACTTTTTACCACCGGCAACAATGAATGATAATATGGTTTTGGCCCTTCGAATTTACTGGAGTAATCAATATGGCCCTAAGGCTGGAAAGTTTGGAGACCCCTGCTCTATACTATCGTGAAAAGTCACTCACATTTCCTAGATACGCTAATGTATTTTAGAGTATTAATGTTAAAATTCAGCTGTAATTAGTTAAGAATTAACAAGTATATTTTAATTAAATTGTATTTATTTAAGAATGAAAGGAAACAATGTAAAAAAATAAAACATATAAGCATTATAAATTGACCAAATGTTATTCAAATTGCATGAAAATAAAATGAATTAAATTGGTGATATTTCGATTGAAGTATTTACATTTCTTACATAAAAGTTTGAAGATAATAGGGAATTTTAAAAAAATTAACACAATTTAGATAAAAAGGAAGAAAAATTATTTTTATAGTCCTTTCATTACAGTGTTGCAGTCTGAGCAAATGCACTTAGTGTTCCAGACACATAAATTTCTGTGACAAATTTTATATATGAATCTATTGAATCTAGAGCGCTTGTCCTTTTAGAAGGGTTTGCATCTACCATGCTATACATTTTTGTGCCGTATTTGTTTGGATTTTTAGAGATGTGAGATGTACAAGGCTGCATCTTCCACAAAAACCTTCAAATTTCTCATAGATTGTAACATTCTCTCCGAGAGAACAGCACTTCTGGCAATTACTAACAAACATCTCGAAAATGTTTCGTATTGGAGCTAACCGGTCAATTTTTCTTCTGTTCGCTCTTGTGCTTATGTCATCAAAGCGTAAAGCTCTTAATAAAATAAAATTTCTTTAAATACATAGCTACTTTGAAATCATCTAGTCTCCACAATTCTTCAAGTTTAATTCTATTTCCATTGTGAACACTAGCCAAATAATGCAAGCCCAAAAGAGCTTCTATTTCAGCTCCATTCGTATCTCTGGCATTCCTTGAATGAGAGTAATTAGGCTCCACGGAACAAATATACTTATTAGTCTCTTCAACTATGCTTTCGAATTCTCATCGATCTCTTTTCTTTCTTCTTCTTCTTTCTTTCCGATCTTCGATTTCCTTCCATATATCCCAAATATCTGTTAAACCTTTAGCTGACCTTATAACTGCAGGAACATGGATGCATATATTGCGAGGTGCTTGTTTAGTTTTCTTGGATGGATTTGTCTGCCATTTCTGTTTTTCTTAAGGTGGGCTATCTAGGCATCTGTAGATTTGTCGTTATTATCTTCATTTTCTGAATTCCTTGCTGCACTCAATCCTGATTCCGAATCATCTTCTGTTTCTGAAATATGCTCTTTTTCATCTGTATCACTTTCATCAAAACTATGTCGTCATCATAATCACTGTCACGAAAAAGCATATTTTTTTATAGTCTCAAGGTCATTCGGATCCTTCATGTTGAATATTTTGTTTTTACCTGCCATAACTTAAAAAAAAATAACGGAAATAAATTAGGTATCATGACAGTTTCTCTATTTTACTCTAAAAGCTATTAAACGCAAAAATTACATCAAATCACAATATTTATGTAAAAAAAAATAAAGATATTTTACAACAACAAAAATAATCAGATATAACAAAAACTTACTTGAACGGTCGCGCGTATTTCTAAAATACAAAAAGCAGAAATGCAGAGTCCCATTAACGCCTCGAAATCCAAACAGTGACTGAAAGTAGGTCAAAAGGAACGGGTATAATAGCTAAGGAAAGGAGCTTGTAGTGCCATCTGGTATGAAGATATAAAAATAAATTGATATCTAGTGTATCTCTCACATACGCGCGCCCGCTGGAAGGTTATAACTTTATGATATTGTGTGTTACTTTAATCTATGGTTTCATGCAACCAAAAAAGGGAATATCAACAATTGTAATAAACAACATTATATACCTAAGTATAAATTAATACGCAGAAAACATTTTATCCAAAAATCTTGATTATTTTTCTGAAATAATTAAAATTTTAATGATACCCCTACCCCAATATACATTTTTCATACATTGGTTTGTCCTTATTCATGGTTTGAATTTTATCTTCTTGCTATTTTTATTTATTGAGTATTCTTTCGGGGCATTTGTTCTCTATTGATTGTTTTGTAGTATAATTTTTTTTTCTTTTTCACTTGTTCTAGGATTAAATTTTTTTTCATTTCTTAAATATTTTCCCTATAATGTAAAATATCTTTAAGTTATCTTTTTGATTTTAAAATTTTTTACGTTATATAATTCTTGCTTCTGTGATAAATTTGGTTATTTCAATTATTTTGTTACATGACACACACACACACACACATGGTTGGTTGCAACTGATTTCCATGAGATCTTGTGCTGATGAAGAAAATCCAAAGTCGAAACTTTAAAAATAATTTTATTAAATTAGATATTGTTCGTTTTCGTCGATGACCCTTCGCTATCTTCCAGGCAGTGTCATAATTTTATGTTCATAAAACTTTTGATTTTTGTTAACACAAAAAATGAATTAAATGAGATTTTACATTATCAGCGTCATTAAAATTTTTTATCATTTAAGGAATTCTTCATGGAATGAAATAAACGGGAATTTGAAGGGAGAAAGTCAGGATTATATGGTAGATGTGATAACACATTTCAACCAAGCTCTAATAATTTTTGGCAAGTGACCAAATATGTGGCTCATTTTGGAAAACTACACCCTTTCGATTTGCCAATTCTGGACACTTTTCTTGAACTACATCGCTGAATTTGGTTAGTTGTTGAATGTAGATGTTTGAATTAATCGTTTGACATCTTGGTAAAAGTTCAAAATGTAGAACTGCTTTAGAATTCCATCAAACTGACAGCATAATCTTTTTTTTTTTTTTTTTGGTGAATCACAGCCTTTGATGTTATCTGGACTGATTCGTCTTGCTTCAACCACGATCTTTTTCGATTAACGTTGTTATAAACTATAAACTTTTCGTTGCCATTTGTAATTTTTTAGATTCATTTCATAAGCAATACGGTACTATTGCGATCATATTACTTTTTAAAAATCATTCTGAATATAGGCAATGGCATAACGAAATTCTAAAGAAATTTTATTTAAGATTTCATAATGGCTCATCATGCATAATTACATGAAACAAACTAAAAACAATGCTCCATATTTCACGAAGTTCTGCTTAATTTAATATTGCATTCTATTTTCAAATCTAATTCAAAAATTTTCAAAAGGAAAAAATCACATTGAAAGTGTATATAAACTTAGGCACATGCATGGAATTTCAAAATGTGACTTTTGTCAATTTTTTTTATGTAAATATAAACAGCATATATGACGAAAAAAATGTATTTTTCATATCAGATATTTATACATCATTCACCGTTTTTCCCTATTTGATATATTTTGGACGGTATTTTTATTATTTTCAACAAATAAAATAAAAGTTTATTACGAATTATGCAAGAAGTTAAGCGTGAAAAAACACCACGGCGAAATTTGACAAGCCAATTTTGAGACTGCCTTTTTTTTCAAGACTTCGGCACATAACTTTTTGTATACTTATGATGCGTTCCCGACTTCTCAAAAATAGTATAATGAAATATGTCTGAAATGCGCGTTTTGTTCTTCCATTTTTAAATTGGATAAAAAAAGAAACTACATAATTAATAGATGCAATTTTTTCCCTATATTTAAAGGTTGAAGTCCAAACTATAAGAAAACAATTTAAGTTCAGTACTTTGAACGCGTTTACCAAACAAAAGAATGGGCTGAATTCCTCTATCGACGAAATTCTCAATAACTTATTTGCCAGTTTAATGTATGACATTAATCTTCATCTTGTATTTGAATGTTTTTCAAATCAAAATGAGATAGATGTGTATGTCATAAATTTTCTGTGGTCTTAAATTTTGTTTTGAAAATGGTTGGAGAGTGGTAAACTGTTTTTGGACGATATATGCGATGTTCTAAATACGATGGAAATTTCGAAAGATTTGTTTTGATAGATCTGTGCAACATATTTCGATTAGTAAGTGCGTCATTTGGAATTTATTTAAATGAAATACCTAATAAATTACTACGAATGTTTTGAATTAAAATTTATAGTATGATTAATAAATCCAACTTTTGTTTGAAAGATGACATTTAAAAAAAAGCGCGCAGTAATCAAAATTACTAATAATTTGAGATTAAATTAAAAAAAAACATTGTTATAAACAAACTGGTCAAAGTCAAAACTTGGAAGTGAACACTATGATGATAAATAAATATGAGTAAAAAATTTTTGGAATCAAAGTTTTATTTAGAAAAAGGTATTAAAAGGTATTAAATAATTATTTGAGTTCGAAATAGTACGTGATTTACAAAAGCTAGTGACTCTGAAGTAAGATATATCGGTTATTAATGGGTTTTCTTCTAATCACATTGTAACTTTGTCTGGATCAAAACTTTAAAAGTTTTCTTCTCACATTTTAAAGCGCTTAATTGAGGTGAAAGTTTCATTACTTGATTGTTTTGGATGACAATTACATAATTTAATATAATTAATAAAAATAATTGATTAAAACTAAGTATTTAAAGAATTAAATTTTACTTCAAATGTTTCACCAAGTCACCAAATGGTCAATAAATCCGTCGCCAAGGTGAAGGGGTCATTGCTTAAACTCTCTTTTGTTACCTGGTGACATATCTGTAAATTTATCTTTTCCTTTATAAAAGAAGCGTTGCAGCGAAACATCAACTCATGTTCGTAACATTGCTTCCCTTCAAGACAGGCGAACGTTACTTAAAATTTAAGATACATAAAATTATGTTGCGCAATGTGTGAAGTTTGAAAGAAAACTCATGTTTAAGAAACTCATTTTTTACCGGTGTTCTTTATTATTACAGATAAATTTAGTTTCATAGCTTCTTACTTACATACGAGATCAAAAGAAGAATTAATGCTTCAAAACTTTTAATAAAAAAATAATATATTATTTTATATTTAAAAAAATTACTTTTATATACTTTTTAGTCCATGTTTAAATAAAAGTTTGAATTTAATTCCAGATATTCTTGAGCCCTCTTCACACAAGTTCATCGTTGCTTGAGCATACTCATACCATAATGGTGTCTTGTCATCGGAATTATACGTTCAAATAAAATTTCAGCTGGATTGGGTGATAGAAAGTGGGTTAAAATTCGAAAGCCTTTTTAAACTGGAAAGACATACATACATAGTTAACATAACAAGTTAAATGAAAATTTGTTATAAAAATACCTATTACCGTAAAAAATAATTTAAGAACTGATAAAGGTACGAAGAAAACTAATATGATTATATATACGGAGATACATTATTTTAATTTATGACAGTAATTACATATATTGCACTAAAATAGAGACACGATATTGTTAAACTGTTAAGGACAATTCCATTGAGTTACGTAAATAAAAATGATTTAAGAGTAATGTTAAGAATGAGTATACATTAGAAGAAAGTTCAAATAATCTGATAGAAAATTCACTTAAAGAAACTGAAGGAATCTAAAGGTAAATTTTTTTCTTAAAAGGATATAAATTTCTTTCTCAATTGAAAATTTCTCGAGGAACCTTTGACTCGCAAATTGCAAAATCATTGAATAAGAATTGAAATATTTTAACGTTCTAAAATATTTAAGATTTTGTACCAATGACACTATATTTCTTAAAGTAAATGAAGGGAAAAAATTATTTTTGGTTATACAGCCTTACAGTAGAGACTTTCTTAACGAGGCTAATTTAAATTAAATTTTTAAAGCAAAATACCGTATATTTCCACAGATAAGACGGTAGTTGAATTATAAAAAAAGCCCCCAGTATTCAGAGTTGTCTTATAGGATTGATACAAAGCAATTAGATTGAGAAAATTATACAAGTTAAAAACACTATAAATTAAACAATTTTGAATTATGGTCAAAATTTACGAGGATGACACCTGAGTTGGTCCTCTCTCTTCATACTTTCACACCGTTCCTACAGAAGGACTTGGGACCTCTACAAATTTAATATGCATCAGCCTTACTACATAGCGAATCTTTAGTAGCATCAGGGATCGAACCCACGACTCGATGAAACAATAGCTTAATAGGTTCGATAGCCTATTAGGCTACCATGGCCAGTAAATTTGTGAATAGGTGATTCTGTATGTGTTCTATAGGAAGTGCTGCCATATGCAAGAAAATAAAAATTGCACCAGATGAGAATCTCTAATTTACACTAAATTTATATGCTGGTCATAGTTTGGGAGTCGTCGTATGAGTATTGATCAGATATATGCTTCAACTATAAAACTTTCACGAAAATTTATACCACATCTTATCTGCGGAAATATGCATTATTTTAATTTCGTTTCGTAATGTTGGCTAAATTTTAAGAAAAATATAACATTCAAAGAAAGAGAATTATAACTATAACATTATATACAGTATATTCCTTTTTTTAATGTCAAATAAATTGCACACATTTCAGATTCAAATTAGTGGTTTCTAATGGGTTTCGTACCACCCACCGGTGGCGTTGAAGAGATTTAAAGGAGAGTAAAAAAATTCTCACTCTCTGTGTTCAAGTAAATCCTTATTAGTATTATAGGGCTCTACTGATTCAATTAGCCTGGAGAGCATGAAATCGTATTCTAAACTCATATAGATGCTTAAAAAAACCTTTTCGCAGCGCTACCATACATTTCAAAATATGTCGACTCTCTCTCGTTCTTCGTTCGAGGATCGTTCTCAATTAAAATAACATTCCATATCTAAGTCATCCAATCACCATTTCTAAGTCTTTTCTTCTACTTTTTTCGGTGCATTTTTTTTCTTTCTTTTTCATCGTGCCTTGATTTTACAGAAATGCCACCATAGTATCCAATGGGTTCTGTTATTTAGCATTAGCCCTTTCATCCTCCGGACAAATACTTTGCTCTCATGTTGCCCAGCAGCTACAAAGTAACAACAACACGTTTGGACTTTAACTAGGATTATCCTCATTCACGAAAATGCATCCATTACACCATGCCCCCTTCATCCATTATACCGGGTATCCTACCTCGAAAGCTCACGTATTATGTAAAAACAACAAACTTAAAATTGGTTTGGGCATATTTTGAGAAACGCGTTTCAAGATACTGGGAATGAATTCTTGTAACCACTGGGTAAATGAAATTTTTGGGTCATCTATTGATTGGGGATTATTTTCATGAGCATTTTTCCTTACATATCCTCAAAGAAAAAATCTGAGAATCATCAGGTCAAAGGACGTGGACGAAAGAAGATGGTGTGGTATGCCATTCGAGAAATGAAACCATGGATGTACTTTTAGAATTTTTTTTTTGGCGATCAACTCATCTTAAATCTTTGTCCACGTAGTTTCCCTGATCTGAATATTCATTCAAAGTGGAGATATTCAAAGAACAGTGTTTATGAAAATAATCTCCAAGCAATAAAGATACTAAATTGCCGTTACGCAAAGGAAAAAGTCATTCCCTCCCTCCTGAAACGCGCTTCCAAAATATACACAAATGAATTCAACTGTACCTCAAAAAAAAGGGCCGGATATTTTGAGCATTTGTTGTAAATGAAAGCTCAAAAATTGTTTTCAGAATGCTCGTGCTTTTTACCATAAGAATAAAGTTCATTGTTTTTAAGTACGCGGGAATTTTTAAGATACCTGGGATAAGGACATTAGTCAAATATAATATAATAATAAAAAAAATAAGGGTTCTAGAATAATTTAAGTATTATCTGAACTGTGATGTAGTGAAACCATCCTTTAAAAATATGCATTATCTGCCTGCGTTGCAACGAAACAACATTGCAGGGAGTTTATTTCTTATTATTCAATTCAAGTTTTACTACGGTCTGTTCTCAGCAGTCCTTGGTTGTAGATCAAATTTATTTCTCTGAGGAGGTACACGAGGAAAACATGAACGTGTACCTCCCCCTGGCGAAACACTATCGAAAGATTAACGTTTTCATGAGCGAAGAAAAGATCGTAGTAGATTCTCACTCACTTAACACGAACTTTTAGGATTCAGAGGTTCAGTTGATTTAAGCTCCTCCGTTACTCCGTCTTTGAATCTCTGACGATCTTTACCTTTTATATAAGACTAGAGCTGTGCTATGGTTTCCTAGGAAAAAGGATCCGTTATCTGGCGGTCGCAATATTGCGAGGGATGATGTCCCTAAAACTATGTCTATGTAAACCAGATGGTTTCCTAAATAGCGTTGAATTCGAGGTAACCACATCTCTGGTTTGCATACATAACGTTTTGGTGACCTCATCCATCGTAATATTATGGCTGCTAGATAAGAGCGCCGGTTTCGTAACAACTCGCTGCCTAACGCGACGCCGAACTTCCTTATTTAGGGGAACAACCAAAATAAATGAAGTCAATACTTGAACGCTACTATTACATCTGAATTTATTTACGCCACGTGAGTGCTTCGATATTTATTAAAATTTAAATTGCAGTTATTTCAAATTTTTTAGCGTCAGGTCTTTACTGTTATCATTATTTTTCCATGCATTCATGTCATCATGCGATGTTAAATTTCCATAATCCCTGAAAAGTTAGAGCTGTAGGGACGATATTTTGTATAATCTAACTCTTATAACTGAATAACAAGTTACAAATTTATTGTACTATTGGTATAACATTTTTAAAGTCTGACTCACGTACTGTATTTTCAAAAAAATATATCATTGCATGCAACTTAAATTTATAACGTACTGCAAAATATATAACTTCAAAACGGTTTAGAAGAATTAATACAATCCTGAGACCTGACAATTAAGGAAAGAAAAAAAGGATTTGATTTTATCTAAATCAAGGCAAAATCAGAACAAAACAAATAAGATTCCAAACAGTAAAATATATTACTGATTAGATTTTCCCAAACAACTCAGTTCCTAGAAAAATTGGAACGTTCTCCTCAAAATCACTGCGAGATAACATTTTTGCTCCTGATAAAATGTTGTGATTATCACTTCTGAAGTTGTGCCTGGAATTGATCCGAGAAAAGAAGAATAGAAGTTTAAGTATTTTCATTCCAATCTATATTGTTTGTTTCCCTCTATAACCTAAATTTTTCTCCTGGTTAAAGTGCAATGCAAACTTTTGTCACTAAGTCCATTAACAAGAGGATGTCTTCATTCCGATCAGATGCGGTGGATTGATCTCGCTGAAAGAAAACTGATTGTAATTGGACTGATATGATTATTTTTATCATGACATTTTTTTCTCTTCGATAATGGAAGAGTGATTATAAGATTTCTCTGAATAGCTTCATTCTTATTAGAGTATATTATTTTGCGAATATATGTTTTTCTTCCTCACCCCCCCCCCAAAAAAAAATAAATAAATAAATAAATAAATAAAAGATTAGAAAAGAATACTTCAGCTCAGCTTGCTTCTATTAAGCATAAACCAGATAGAAAATAATTTAACTTATATAATGAAAAGCTGTAAAAAAACCGATAGAAATTACAGCCAGTAAAGCTGTTAAAATTTAAGTTTCTGCTTCGTTGAATTACTTTAAAAAACAGGATTAAAACAGAATGAGACATGTGAAAGATCTCTCTCTCTCTCTTTCTTTCTTTCTCTGTCACATACACGCACACGTATACACACACTAAGGGTGTTAAGGGGCATTGTGGATGGTGCATGGAGATTCCAGACAGTGGAAGATGAGAATTGTAGAAACATACCTTTCGGATAAAATGGGACGTAAGTAGACTCTGTTTTCCCAATTCCTAAGTGTTCGAGACAACCAGGTTTGCTAATAAATTCATTGTAAGAAATTATAGGCAAAATTATTGCAATTGGAGAAGTACCTAAAATTATGAAACCTGATCCGGTGTTGAAACAAGAGAACAGACGGTGCTGCGTGCCATACGAGTGGCTCTCAATTGGAGTTGTAAATGCCTTCCTCGAAGGATGATCCAGATATAGTGTTTGAAATTTAGTAGCGAATATTGTTCTCTATTTAAACTCTTCTTGGCATCTTAGTAATAAATTAATGTAATGGAGTCCAGCAAGTCTTATGGATTATTTTATCAACCGATTATTTGAAATGACGCCTGTCTGACACGTAAGCGAAATTCTCATTATTCT
Source organism: Nephila pilipes (assembly GCA_019974015.1). Taxonomy (NCBI): domain Eukaryota; kingdom Metazoa; phylum Arthropoda; class Arachnida; order Araneae; family Nephilidae; genus Nephila; species Nephila pilipes. The sequence continues at coordinate 2,406,010 of BMAW01057835.1, read as the reverse complement.
AAATTGCGAATTTCTAGTGTTAGTTTTCACTATCAATATGGATATCCATATACATATCTTCATCTATGGAGTTAAAGATATTAATAGATGTTAGCAAAAGTCGAAGAACAATGGTTGAATTTAGCGTCAGATAGGCAACGGTCAACCTTGAGTTTCAATAAAACGGGAATACAGAGTGATTATCAGATTGCCGTCACAGCACCAGATTCGTTCTACTAACAGCCCGATGTTTGATTATCCTACAAGTTACCAACAGGACTATCGAAGTCATCTGAAAAGTGGAAAGCGCGGATAATTTCCTCTCACACCCCTCACATCCCCTTAGAAAATCCAAGAGATGGTGCTCGTAGCATCGAAAATACATTGGAGTTAAAAATTAAGAGAATTTGCGTATTTTGTAGAATTTCATGAAAAGAATTGAACGAAATGTAAAAATACTGTTTCGAAAAATAGATTCAAATCTTGCACGATCGAATGCGTAAGCGTATATGGGGGTGGAACTAGTCGAAAAATTGGATTTATAAGCGCGTATGCCAAAATCCGCATTTCGTTTGCTAGCCTATTTCGCCGAGTTTCTTGGTGTTTTTTTTTTGCAGCAATCGCTTAAATTAAAATTCATATAATAAAAGTGAGTAACGACCAAGTTTTAGATTTTTGAATGAGGTGGCAAATTGTGGGTAGGCAAGAAGCAGCCCAGTCTCAAATTCAGATTTACAGAGAATTCGATTTAACGCCCAGCGTCGAGTCTAACTTATGTAAACAGTTTAAGGATACCGGATCCATCGAGAGAAAGCCTGGGCAAGTTGTCCAAGAACCTTGACGGCCAGAGAACATCACCACTTGCCCATTACAGCGAGATATAACAGGGATGCTACAGCTTCTCAGGTCTTTCATGAGTTGTATGCAGCCACAATAAACCGAGTTTCAAGGATGATTGTTTCCAGAAGACTTCATGAGAGAGGTCTATTTGCAAGCAGACTTGTTGTTTGCATCCCGCTCAATTCTGCGAACAGGAGAGTGATTCAGCGATCATACAGATTGGAACATGAATCAATGGGTGACCGTTCTCTTCATTATGAGTCCAGGTTTAGCCTAACCAGTGATTTTCGCCGTACTTTCATACGGAGAGAACCAAGGACCCGGTACCTGCACTCCAATGTCCGAGAAATCGACCATTACGGCAGCGGAGGCTTGATGGTCTGAGCCAGGCATCATTTTGGGTGGACGCACACACCTCCATGTCTTTGTAAAAAGCACTGCGTCTCTTGAGAGGTGTTGGGAAGAGATCTTGGAGCCCTATATCCGCCTTTTTAGGGTCCAATTGGTCCTGATTTCCTTTTAATGGATGACAACGAGAGGTCACATAGAGCTCAGCTGGTCGTCGAACTTCTGGAAAGTGAGGTTATTAGCCGGATGTATTGGCTAGCTTGATCTCTAGACCTTAATCCTATAAAGCATACATGGGACGCTCTGGGGAGGGCAAATGCAAATCGGAAGCTCCTTTTAAGAACCATCTAAGACATGAAGATAGCGTTGCTGAACGAGTTGGACCAGTTGCCACAGGAACTCATAAAGTCCCTTATTTCTAGCATAAATCACGTTGCGAGGCCTATACATCTGTAAGAGTTGACCATACTCCCTATTAACCCATTTTTTGTTCTATTCTGCAACTGCAGTTTTATATCTTTCCACTCCGATTAGTGTTACGCTTGATCATGCGTGTGTATTATAACTGTTGAATGGTTCTTTTTCTGTATTATATCAGCCCTATGTACACACCAAATTTCATTAAAATCTGTCTAGTATTTCTAGAGATAATCGACCAAATCGGAAAATTCTCTTAATTTTGAACACCAGTGAAGTTTTTTTTTACTAAGCATCATGACTCAATAGAAAACTGTCCAAGTCTCAGTTACTCGTATGCGTGATCATGATATCTTTCGCACCTCAAAAATTCTTCGTCTTAACTTTTCAGGCCGATGAGATCATCTTTGACTTCTTTGAAACAGATTCACCGGAAGTAATTCATTGTTTTGATTGTTGCTTGGTTTCCGGTGTATAAGGATGGATCCATTCATCATCGACAGTGACAACTCGACGCAAAATGACATCGACAATTCGATGCGGCAGCAATCAAATTTTGATGTGGCAGAAAATGACTACAAAATCAAACAAACTTATGAATCAATGTCACATTTGTTTTCAGATGGCAGCATCCAATGGTATCTACAATTTACCTTAATGATGCCATCTGTCTTCAAATATAAGTACATTTTTAACCCCCATCGAAGATTGATTGATTGTTCATTAATATCGCATTTGAAAGCAACATGAGAGCTATTGGCAACAGAGTACATAATTTTGAATCTTGGTCAAATGATAAGGGCACCTCCTGCGAAGGCCTCTCCCTCTGCAAACTTCCCCAGTACGTTAACGGGAGAGCTTGGAGTTTCGACAGATTTAATGTGCATCAGCCCCGTTCCACACGAATCTTAAGAAACACCAGAACTCGAACCCACGAATCGACGAAACAACACCGGCCGCCAGTTCGTGACCTACTAGGCTACTGCGGCCAATAAACTCGTTAGAGGTACATGTGAATTCATGATTAGATACGTGCTTCTGCAGGCAGTGCTGCCAGTTGCAAGAAAATAAAATTTATTTCGAATGATGATCACCGATCTAAATTAAATTCATAAGCTGTTGATTCTTTGGGAGTTGTCTTAAAAATGTAGCCGCGGTAGCGTAGTGGTCATAGTCGTAGACTCGAGATCGGCGGTTCGAGCTTTATACCTTATTGATGCCCGTTAAATGATGCAAAGTCCTCTGTGATGATGCAAACTCCTTACTGATGGAAAGTCCTCCCATTGGCGTGGTTTGGAAGTTAGGAGAGGGAGGTGCTAGCTCAGGTATCGTTCTCATCACTTGATCGAGGATCAAAATTACGAGGTTCGTCGCCAGTAGCCCTTGTGTTGCTTTCAGTGCGAAGTTAGTAAAACTAATCAATCGATTATGTTATAGGATAGATATATGCTAAGACTCTAATACTTTGATGGAAATTTATACTTCATTTTATCTGCGGAAATATACGGTAATTTACTCTCACATTCATAAGTTTCAGTTTATTAATAACTTTGTAAAAAGAAATGAAATAAATATTACTTTTGGACAGTTTGAGTAATTTTAGGGTACCATATTTCATACACATATTTTGTTTGCATGAGAACCGCACGCGACTTGCGAGGCACGCTATGGTCACCCATGATATAAAGCATGTTACATTTATCTGTAAGGGGAAAAGTACAGTTTTTTATCTCTAACTACCTTTTCCTGATTTCACGTACTCGATTAGAACATCACTTAGAGTAAAGAGACCCTTTGGTCGACTCACGACTATCGTGGATAAAAAAAAAAAAAGCCAGAGAAACCGAATCGCAGAGTGATACAGCGCTTTCAAAACGCAGCGTTGTATATTTCTGAACTGTCAGCGCCTATTTACTTTTTAACGGTTGTAATAAAACTTCTGTGTCAAACATAAATATTTGGTGTATTGTAAATTAAAACGCGAATCTTTATTCTAACTTATCTGCTCAGATGAGAGGAATCTGGTGCTTAAAGCTTAAAGGATCTAAATGTTATAAAGGATTTAGGTCGCATTAAAATATGTCCTTCTCACTTTCACTCTATTCCACTAAAATATATAATACAAAAGTTTTATCAAATGATAAAAAAAAAAAAAAAATACGTAGTACTATACATGCCAAATGCGTCGTTTCTTGATGTAACAGAAAGCAAAGAAAATAATACTCAAATGGACCCTACGTGAATTGATTATCTAAGATATAGAACAACCTTTTCAATACAATAATCTCTCTTTAATTCGACATTCTATGGTCCGGCTCATTCGCTTTCAGAATTTTTGTGTGGATTCGGGAATTAGTTGACCTTGATCCTCAATTTTGTGCTGCTCACATTTTCACTCAGTATTTATCGTAACTGCCAGCTTTCATTTCAGTACAGTGTTTCTTGTTTTCTAGACGGTTAATATTTTTTTTACAACTGTGTACGTTTAGTGTACTGTACAGTACAATGTTCTCAAAACCCATCACGCGAGCTAATAAAAGAAATAAGTGTAAGCATATGACTAGAGTAACACGTCAATATTTGTTTTAACTGCCATTGTGTATTGCATTAATTTTTCTTTTGGGCCGGGTTTTTATCAACACAAGAATATTCAATAAAATTAATGTTCATTATTTGAATTTAATTTTGTAATTGCCAGAATGAGTCGAAATACTTTGTCGGATGCTTATATTGTTAACACAGGTTCAAAATGTGTAAGTGAGTAAGCAAAACAAATACATTCTTTAATAATTGTTTTTATCTAAGGATTCATCTTTGGTAAGCCCGTTAAAACTTTATTGACACTCGATAATTCGGCATAGTTGTGGCTTTGAACGTGACGTATTAAAAAAAACTCATTATATATAGAACAGATTCTTTTGCAATTATTCATACTTTTGTAATTATTCATTTGCAATTATTCCCCATTTCTTCATGTAACTTTAAAAATATCGCACGTATCCAAAGCACAATAAAATCACTTTTTTTATATTGTAAAGGTTCTCTTCAATAACAACGCTGGAATTAAAAATGCCTAAAAACCAGCTCTTTGAGGGTCTCTTTTGGTCTTGCTGACAAGAGCGCTGGAAAAGCGACCGGACAACTTTTCTTCGAAACGGCGCCGACACTCAAGATCAACTATTTTCCACGCCACGGGATAGAAAAAACATCCCCGATGTGGCGGGGGAAAATCCCCCCTTCCAAAGTTTTGATCTCGGGCATGAACACTAGTTGAGAGCACAGCCTAGAACTACTGGTTGCGTATGCCCTCGACACAAAAAATTTGTCTCTATGCGTCTAACTAAAACAATCGCACATAATCACAATTAATGATATACTGACAACGGGGCATAAGTCAAATAGACCCACCACTCAACTAAAGACAGCCAATGACATCAATTGAGAGCTGTTCAAAGTGAAAACTCAGTATAACAAGGAGAGAATGTGCATCAATTGAAGTTATGACTGAAAAAGCAATCTTATCAACAAATAACGTTCAGAATGTTTTTTTCTTCATATAATCTCGACAATACTGGAGATGGAGTATGCGGTGACTATCTTTAACAACAAAACTTAAATTTGAAATGCCTCAAAACTAGTCCGACAGAGAGTCCCTTTTAGACAAGATTTTTGAGCCCTGACAAAAAGACCGGATAACTTCTTTTGGACCCAGGGATTAATTGTTCTAAACACCACAGGCACTCAAAATCAACTATAGAAACAGGGTCAAAAGGATAGAAAATTCTCCCTCTATGTTATGGGAAAGACATCACCCACCGAAATATTCAAACTTTTAAAAAATTACTCTTTTCTTATTTTTTTCTGATTAAAAAAACTAATGCGATACATGCACTCTCTTTTCCTCTCACTGCTTTTGATTTGTTTCTTGTCCTTAATACAGAGATAAGTAATAAAAAATAGTTTCAGAATTAATTGAACCATTCAAGAATAATAGAAAGTTTTATCAAAGTAAATGGTATACATATTAAAATTATCAGGTGTAAGATATTTTTTTTTATCTAATATGACTATTTTAGAGTAGATGTTGATTAGCCGTGCATATTTTCAGAAATTGAAGGACATATCTCTGGTCAATTAGTAGATGAATGTAATGTGTTGAAAAATTTTACATCTCATAAGAGTTAATTAGATATTAGACGTAATTTAATGGAGGGAAGAAAGAATGAAACACAAAAAAATAAATTTTTACAGAAGAAAAAGTGTACATAACAAACCCAAAAACTTTTTTCTTATGTGAAAGATACCCTTACAAGTGTGAATCTAACACAATCTTCTTCAGATGGTCTGTACTATTGCTAAGGCATGAGTAATGTTGATAAAGATGTTAAATTTAGAGGTATATAATTAGCTTTTTAAAACTAATTTTATCAAGAACCTTAAGCAACTTCTTTTAAAATTTGATTTTCTTAATGAATTATACTTATTTCCTTAGGATAATAATAAATTATTGTCAACGAATGATTTGATCAAATGATTTTAATTATTATTTAAAAGAAATTTCTGTTTATCTGTAAGTATTAATTATATTGTCACCTAAATTTCACTGGAAACTTGATCATTTAAATTAGTTTGGAGTAAAAATAATTTTTTTAAGACTGCGTCTTATTTTAAGCATGTATGAGTTCACATCGGACTAGAAGGAGTAAACCAGTTTTCGTTTATCCAAAAGTGTCCTAAAAATTTAGATTGTGATTGTTTTCATAACGTCGTACTAAAAACAACGCGAGGATTTTCAATAGCGGACCCCGTGATTTTGACACTCGGTCAAATGCCAAGGACAGCATATGAGTTGTCACCACTCTTTCCAAACTTCTACACCATACCTTCGGAAGGATTTTGTTCCTCAATTATAATTAACGTGCAACAACCTCGCTATACGAGCGTCTTACTGGCATCGGGGCTTGAACTTACGATTTGACGAAAACAACGGCGGCCGCGAGTCCGAGACCTTGACCACTAGGTTACCGCTACCCCCCTCAAAAAAGAAATTTAGAATCTTTCAATAATCACACAATTACTTAATTTAAAATGTTAGATTAACCCTCTGACTGCTCAATTTGTGGACCGAAATCGCTTCAAAAATTGTGTATTTTTTTGTTGCATTATGCCTTCAAATGCCGCAATTTAGTGGACAATGAACGACATCTGTTGGCCAAAACGTAAATAACACGTCTAATACTGTATATATTTTATTTCAGTGGTTAAATGGGGGAAAAGCGGGATGCGCTTCTCAATAAAGGAAGAAAACACATGCCCGCGGAAATCGCGAGATGAGCAGCCAGAGGATTAAAGTTCAATTTTACATTAAAGTATTAGGGGTGAAATATGGAACATATAATACATAGATTAAAAATAATTAAATCTATAGATAACCAGCAGTATTTTGAAATACGTTAACTTACGTACTATTTGCGACATTGGGATGCATCACTATTTTTTTTCATTATTCTTGAGAACTTTTTATTTGATATGTTTAAAATGAAACATCGCCCCCACAAAATGATACGTAACGTATGCAATTTAAATTGAAGTTAAGAAGTGAAATGGATAGATTTGAGGAGTTGCATATATAAGCGACGAAGAATTGAATATTGAGATTAGTAGTTAGTAGTTAGTGGCGATTATTGTGTAACAATTTAGCATCATTATCCGATTGACTTTGAATTAAGATCTTTTTTTTGGAGTGAGTTCATATAGGAAGGACTTGGATTTTTTACTCGAATCCCCAATGTCAATAATATTTCTCACTTGAAACCGAGAGAGATGGTAAGAGGGAATTCAGATTATTATTCCAAATTATATTTCGGACGCATTGAGGAAAAGTAGACTTGGAGAGAGTTTGCCGAGCGTTTGAATTAACATTTTAGCAAACTGATTTATTATTGAGTTACTCATCATTTGACTGTGAAATTGTGTGAATGAGCTAAATAATGTAGCAGTCAGGGAAGTAAATGATTGCAAGGCGTCACATAATATGATGTGCTAATACTACAAGTATTTTCGTTGTTTTTTTTTAATGCATCGAGTTTGGGTGTTGAAAGAAGGAAAAAAGCTTAATGTTATAATTCATCAAAATCTGGGTACTAATAATTCTACGTCCTTAACTTTTGATTGTTTATTATTGTCGCACTAAGAAGAAATGTGACAACTATTGGCGACGGACCTCATAATTTTGAACCTCGGTCAAGAAACGAGGACGAAACCTGAGCTTACTCCTCCCTCTACAAACTCCCCCACCACGTCAACGGGAAGACTTGGGATCTTGATCAGATTCAACATGCATCAGCCTCGCTACACGGGGGGCCTTTTGTGGCATCAAGGCTCGTACTCGCGACTCGACGAAAACAACGCCGGCTGCGAATCCACGACTATAACTGCCAGATTACCTTGTAATTACAACCTATTACCCGTCTCGTCTGTCATCTTAAAAATAATTACGTGGTCTAAATTTATATTTACGAGTAAATTCGAAGACACGCTAATTAATTAAAATGGTCAACTATATCCAAAATATCTTTACATACTCCTCATTTTAGGGGAATGTTTTCCAAAGGAATTTGGTGAATGCTCTCCTCATCTCAGGGGGAATATCCTTCCCGCGAATTCTAACAACTTCTATAATCTATCAAATAATTCTCTAACCGGAATAGGATGTGAGTACCTTCTGCAATTGCTTCGACAGCATTGAGTCCCATTTTCATCAAATATACTAAACACGCAAGAAGACACAGTATACATCCCACTAACATTTTTCTTATTATGCCGTATCCTTAATTCTTAATCTCATCCTTGATTTTCCCTTTTCTTTCTTTCTACACTTCAATTCATCTAAGAGTTTTGATTTGCATATTTCGAAGTTGAGTTGTTTGAATCAACAAGCATCCAGAAATATCCAATAGAACAGTTGAAGAGAATTAAAGTTTTCATCCCTATTACCTTAACTTGCGAAGAATACAATATATTTCATGCTGCAATTTACCACGACAATCTTCAATGCTATCAAATGCTTAGGGTTTGTATGTCAAAAGGGAAAAAAAAGCTTTATAATGCAATTCGGGTCCTGATTATCCTACTTCTTTAACTTTCAAAGAATTCAATGAATTTCATATTACAATCCGAGCCTCGGTCCTCGAATTTCATTTGTGATAGGAAACTTGCTGGTAAATATCCCAACAGCGCGAAACGAATCATGCACCAGTGAACTGATTTAACCGAAATCCTTCCATAAAATTTTAACAAAAAATTGGTTTTATAGTTTTCTGAAAATGCGTCAAGTAAAAAGCATAAACATAACATTATTCACAGAAAATACTAAAAAAAATGAAGGACGCTGTGATTTATTTCGTACCTCATATCGCACGGGGAAAAAATGTCCCGGTCAAAAAAACACATAGATTGAATGTCAGTATTTTTTTCACTCTAAAGCATAAAGTGCTTTCAGTCATAAATTTGATTCGGGGAAAGGATATGACTAAAGCTGAAAGTGATTTTATTTTTAGCTACGAAGCTACTTTTTTTTTTTTTTTTTTTTGGAGATTTGATTTCGAAAACCTTCAGTTATATTTTCGCTTTCTATAGATATTATGAAATATATTTTACTGTCGTCTCTTATTTCATTTTTATCGAAAAGTATATGAATTAAAATATAATAATTTTTAATGTACAGTATAGGTTTTGTTTTATAAGGTTAGGTGTAATGGGTTTTTTTTAAGCTAGAATTATTTCGCGTAAATTGTAATAAGTTAAATTTTTTCGGAGAATCTCCAATTAATTGTGCGTAAGAGGATGGAAGCATTCCCAAATTGTATTTTTTACATCTGAAATTTTGTATTTCAGGATTATTAGCATGTCTTTTCAACTGTTCGATTTCGATATTATGTATAATTTAATAATGTAAAAGCCTTATAAAAATATCAACTCAAACGAGGATGATTCAAAAAGTACCTGTTTTTAAAGATAGCTAATGGCGCTGTTACACTGTGTGCCATTATTTGTTAAATGGCACCAAAACTAATTTGACATTGATTCATAGGTCAATATTGATAACTGCTGCGTCGAGTTGTCACCGTCAGTAAGATCAGGACTCACTCAGAATACACTAGGAAAACATGCTACAATCAAAACAAAAGATAGCTTCCGGGAGAAATAGCTCCAATGAAGATTGGACGCGATCTCACTAGCCGGAAAAGTTATGGCAACGGATTTTGGAATGGAAAGCGTCATACGTATGAATATTTCAGATAAAAGAAAACGACCAGTGACAATACTGTAGCGATTTACTCTCTCTCTCCAGTCCCATTTACTATTCCTAATAATCTATTTCCCTTTCATAACATGGTGCAATATATATGACTCCTATTGGCGTGAGAAAATTGAGGTTGTCCCTTCCTCGTCGAGAAAGGTTGCCAGTGTGATATAGTAGGATGAAGCCTGTACTCATGAGAAAGAGATAGGAGCGGAAACGCGAAGTGATAGACAGTGAAGTAAAAACAAATGTTATTGTTATTTGTTTAAGACGGAGTCTTTATTGAGTCTAGCAAGTGTAAAAAAAAGCCATTGCATACGAACATCGTCATCACACATAAGTACCTTCTCGATCTGTCGTTGTGTATAAAACTATATAGAATAATGCAGTAGTAATCTATATTTATGTTAAAATATGAAAATCTAAGAAAAGAAAACAATTTAGAAATTATATTGTATCAGATTGACCATATGAAAGCTCTGACTCCTATTTTACTACAAACTATTTTCTTTATATATAATCATAGAGAGGAACAAAATACAGTAATGTGCACACATGAAACTTAAGTATGATGATTGAAATAACATTTATTTAATTGAAATAATAAGCGATTGCTCAAATCATGTAAATTATTGAAATAATTGTTATTTATCTCTAATATATAATTTTATTCTTAGCAAAAAGCGGAAAGCGCGCTATGCAGCAACCTATTACACCTACAAGAACTAAAGTGTAATAGGTTGTCATAAGTCTGAGAGAACTAAATGAGATAAAAGGAAGTGGAATTATATGCCACATTAACAAGGATGGAGCCAAAAGTCTTCTAATGGTAGTTGATCTACATATGTTTCGCATTTTGAAATACTTAATTATTTGAAATATTAAGAGAGGGTGAAGTGACGATAAATGCTATCTTTCAAAGATTAATTGTTTTGAAACAATTTGAGAGAATTAAACCTGAGTATGTAATGAATAAAAAATTTCTTAAAGTTGATAAATTCTGATTCAATTTTCTATCAAACAATAAACAAGTCCTGTCAATGTAATATGAATTTTATTCTTTTTAGAAGCTTTGAAATTAAGCTTCGGTTTAAGCGGATAAAATAGTGAGTTTTGATTTTGTTTAACGTTCAGTTGTGACCCTTCCCTCTTTAGCTCTCATATTTAATATGATCCTTTTGAATAAGTTATTTGATTTCTATAGTTGCATAATTGGAGAATCTTCGTGTTATATCCTGATATTATTAGTTCTCTTGGTACATATTGTAGATAATTGTACTTTAGAATTTTCTCTCTTTTTATTACAAACAATGATACCTCAGTAATTACAGAGTTGAAATGGATGACCATTGTGACATTAAAATTAAATCCAAGCTTCCAACAAGATCTTCGCGTGTGTAGAATTCTAAAAAGCTTAACATAATCTAGTAATACCATAACCCGTAAAAACATTTCTATCTTGCATGATTATAAAAAAAATTCTAAAAAAAAAAAAAAAAAATGGTTTCCTAATCACTGCATTCTGTATTCCATCGCTAACATACAGCTTCTACCGAATAAAAAAAAATGACTGCTTTGACAACAAAAGCAATAAAACAAATGATCATGCGATAAAATCAAATTATTAAATTAAGTATTAGAATGGAAGTAAACTATAGAAATATTAAAATTGCCAATAATAATATTCTTTTCAGATCTTAAAATTAATTTCAGATAATTAAAATTAAATTTTCAGATATTAATAATGCTTTTTAAATAATAGAATTAATGCAAACAATAAAATATTAAAGGAGCCTATAATATTCTTTTCAGATATATAAATTAAAGCAAACGATAAAATATTAAAATAGGCAGTATAAAATATTTTAGCTATTAAATTAAAGCACACGATGAAATATTAAAATAGAGAAAAGTATTCTTTTCAGACACTAAAATTGAAGCAAACGATTGATTAAAAAATTCAATATATTTTAAGTTTAATGTAAATATATTGCTACCATAAAAAGAAAATAAAACCAGCTTTAGTGTATTAATATTTTCTTAATAGTGTGAAATAATAAGATCTGCTGCATGTAATAGAAATGATAATCAAACTCCTCTTTTGGTATGATATGAACTTTAGAAGGGTATGTCTTTTGAAGAGTCATCTTAACTTAAAAAGAACTAAATATAACACGTATATTCATTGATCACAACTCTTAAAAATGTAGAATAATTAGAGAAAAGAATCTCTCTCTCACACCATTTATATAATTAGTTAAACATTAGTCATCATATTAAAAAAAGAACTTACGTTCAATGTAAAATTTGTTTATTTCGGATTTCGTGTTCGTCGAAACAGATTGACTACATGTTAAAATGACCTCGCCAAACGCGATTTCATTTCGCGCTTTGTCGTCTAGGGACGCACATGCTAAGAGTTAAACAAGGTCTTAATGTACGGATAATTTTATTCCATCCTTACGTGATTTACCCAAAATTAAACGTTTTCGACAAGGCACTCCAGCCGCCGACCTTCCATGCGCAGTGTAAGTACACTGAACCTTTACCCTGCCCGAGGTCTGAAAGCGGAAAGGTCAGAAGCCGAAACTTCCGTTTATTTACATATCCTTACTGTATTTCTGTAGTTTATGCAATCGTAAACAGTTATTTGGATCAGTGAGCAAGCCGACCATCGTGCTGTGATGGTTTGACAAATCGACCATCTCTCTTCTATCTAATTTACAGTTTCGGTTTGTTTGGATTCTAGAAGCACTGTCTTCCAAGTGTTTTGATTTCGAATGTCTTTGCAAGAGAGATTTCTTGAGTAAACATGTCAGTAGAATCAGTAGATTTAGTGATTTTTAACAACAAGAGAGTGTTGTTTTATTTTCGTATATTTTTTTCGCATGGGAATCTTTTTAATAGTTTCAGGAAAGTTTCAGATACATTTAGAATTTTCCTTGTATAAGTTTCTTTATCGCTTTTATTTCCTTGTTTGTTTCCCTTCTCGTGGCATTTCAACAAGTTTTTTGAACATGTGTTTTCTTTCAAACTTCACACTTTGCGTAACATATTTTTTTATACCTTAAATTTTAAGAGCAAAAGAGAACGTTGAGTCAAATTGAATTTATTTAAAAAATTAGTTTTAACAATTTATTTTACTATTTGACATTTGTTAAGTATATTATCTAAAATAAATACGAGTAAGATTTTTTAGCTCAATTAAGAATTTGAATTGGCGACTATTTGCCAACTTGGCGAGAAACTTGGTGTAAAATTTAATTTTTTAAATAATTCGTTTTAATCAATTATTTTTTTATTAATTTTATTAAATTATAGTATGGTCATCCTAAACAATCACAGGAAGAAAATTTCAGCTCAATTGAGTGCCTTAAAATGTGTGAAAAAAGCTTGTAAAATCTTGACCCAGTCATACTACATTGCGAGTTAATGGAAATCTATTATGACATAGAAAGACCTTAGAAGTTTCAGTCAGTGCTATTTGTGGCGATCGCATATGAGTAGTACTTCATTTTTCAAACATTACCATTAAGTCATATGAAAACTTTAAAATCCGATTGCATGTAATAAGATTAGACATCCATTTATCCAACGTATTTTTTTCACTGCAGTACGACTTTGTCACAGGTTGTGATTAGTGATAAGAATACCAGTAAATTGCGAGTTTAGAAGTAACTCTTTAAGAAGCAACACGAGGGCTATTAGGGGTGGAGCTTCTAATTTTGAGTCTCGGCCCAGTGACGAGGATGATATTTGAGATGGCACCCTCTTTCCGAATTTTCGCACTACATTATGAGGAGAGCTTCGATAGATTTAATATGCATCAGCCCCGATACGTGGTGAAAAGAGGCGAGATTTCCAGAAAACTTAATCTGCCTAAATGGATGGTTAAGACCTGCCATATAGCCGGGGCTGATGCACGTTAAATCTGTCGGGGCCCAAAGTCCTCCCGTTGGCGTGGTGTGGAAGTTAGGAGAGGAGGGTGCCAGCTCAGGTGTCGTCCTCATCACTTCACTTCAAAATTACGAGGTCCGTCGCCAATAGCCCCCGAGTTGCTTCTAGTGAGACGTTAATAAAAACTAAACTGATGAAAGGAACTTTATTCTCCCAACTTTCACTCCACGAGAAATTTAGTTCTGTTAAAAAAGGAACTGCACCCATTATTCCCTCATTTAGAATATAGTGAGAACTGCCATTAAAGCTTAATGTCGACAACAACAACCGGAATCGTTCTCCGACACGGTTGGGAAACAAATAAAAGTTGTGATCTTGAAGTCACTTTACAACCAAGCTTCGTGTGTATGTAAAAACATATACTGAATTCCTGATCATATATAACTAATGGTATATTTAGGTTATCAATCAAGTGGTAAAAAAGTACATAATTTTTTTTATCTGGCCTTTTTCTTAGTTCAGGAACAGCTTTAAGATGAATGTTTCGTTGTTATTATATCTCAAGAAATTTTAAGTTCATTTCTGGCTGTTAAAGCCCTGGACGATTGAGTTGTGAGGTGGCGCTGCGATAGCCTTTACAACTGTATTATTTTCTTATGATAGGATGATTTTTTTCAGTGTTCAGTGTGTTACGCATAATGAAGTAGAACGATCAGAACGCCAAAGTGTCATTACCGTAATAAAGTTCCATGCGAGTATTATTAAAAATCGTTTTGATCAGTTATTTACAGTCCAATTATAGTTTTTATAGGCAGATTGCGCTGAATTAAACACTATTGAAAGCACCAAAGCACACGGGCACACACATATACGCGGGCAATTATCAATATAGTCTAGTACGATTAAAAAGATTGATAATCAAACAATTATTTATTAATAATAAATATATTTTTTCATTGCAAAAAAGTTAATTAGCGTAATGCTTCTAAATAACACAGTAAAAATTATTTCCTACACTGTTATTGAATTACGTAACAAAAATTCATTTCCAAGGCCTAGCTTGAGAAATGTCTTTCAAATCATATTCAGGAAATTACCTTTTACCGCATTAGATTTAGATTCACTTTATTTTGCCGCATAAGCTCTTGTACGTAATTAGTTTTATTTTCTGCAAAGATTCGCTTAAATCCTCCAGTACAGGTACTTTGTTTCGTGTACAGGTACCGACTATCAGATGGCGCTTTAGATATTGCTCTCACAAGGGGAAAAAAAATGAGAAATATGTCGCCGTATGTCCCATCGATCTCTCACATCTCTCTCAAGTTTCACGCTCTTTTAGAGAAGTTCTGAAGATTTCTTTTCGTGAAGTTGGAATTATAGAGGAAGCTTGTATTTTGTTAGATGTGTTGAAGTTATTTGTTATTGCCCTAAATTATTACATAAAATTATATTTTTCTCTAATTTAGAAGAAGTCTACAACACTTAAAGATTTTATTTAAAAAAGTTATTTCAAATAATGTTGCATTGAATCAACATATCTAATTTTATCTTTTACATAATTTGAACTATGAAAACGTTAAAATTATCTCAAAATGTTTATAACATTATTAAAATCAACTCTGATGGGGACATTCAGTTTAAAAAATGGAATTATGATTTTTTTAATTCACTAGTTTTCCTACAAATTTTCATCTGCATTTTATCTGATTAAAATTATAATATGTGTATCTTTAATTTATTACTGTATCTTTTACACAGGATTCATGAAAATTTTTAAGAATATATTATTTCTCATTAAAAAAATAGGATCTTAATCTGAATAAGAGAAGTTGAACACAAAAATTTGCTGGGGAAATAAAAGAATTGATTTATTTGTCGATTTTTTATTTGGCTGATAAATAAATTTTGTCATATTTTAGTAACATGATAGTTAAGTTTCATCCTTTTGTTTCAATAGTTTTCAAAAGGAAAAAAAGTTCCAGTGAGGACTAGGAATTAAATTCTATATTATTTCATACTTGATAAAATAAAGTTTTTAATTCTATTTCGTATTTCTATATGAATATTGTATAATGCCAATTGTGAATGTATTTCAAGTGTTGATAAATTTGGAGATAAAGAGGCAGAAAGAGTAAAAGAAAACGAGAGAAAAAAGAAAAGAGAGAGAGAGAGAGAAATAGAATGAGAGAGAAAAAAAAAGGGGGGGGGAGAAAAATAAGGAGAGAAATAGAGATAAATATATATAGAAAGTGATTGTGAGATCGTTTATTGAAGTCGCACTCAGAAGCAACACGAGAGATATTGGCGATGGACCTCATATTTTTGAGCCTCGGTCTAGTGACGAGGATGACACCAAACAGGTATCTTTCTTTCTAAACTTCCACAAAACGCCAACGGGAGGACTTGGGCCTCGACTAGATTTAATATGCACCAGCTTCGCTACATTGCGAGTTTTTAGTGTCATCAGGGCTTGGGCCATGATTCGAAGAAAACAACGTCGGCCACTAGTCTCCGACCATGACGGTTAGGCAACCAAATATATTATTGAGAGAAAGAGAGAGGGATGAAGCAGATACTCATATCTTGATTTCTCAATTTTTCTTTCATTGAAAATATATAAAAGGATTCTTTTGTTTGGCACTTAGAGGTGTTATAAAACCAATTGTTAAAAATGCAGCGAATTTCTTTTTATATCCTCTAACTCACGCACTGTTGGGATATAGCTTATGTAAAATATAAACAATTTAATCCTTAGAAACAAATAATTATTAAATTTTTCCAAAAGGCATAGAAGAATGCTCTATAAACAAGAAATATATTCTCTTTATAATTAGACACTGCTTAAAAGAAGTGTTTTTCAAACAGCACGCAGTAGGATTTATAGAAAAGAGAAAATGCGTCGAGAGAAGATTTTTGCAAAAAAACTCTCTTAGGTTTCTTTCACAAAAAGGTGGCCATGGTAGCCAAAAGGTCATGCTCACAAACTCGCTGCCGGCATTGTTTTCATTGATTTGGGGTTCCAGCCTTGGTGCCATTGAAGACCTGCCATGTAGCAGTGCTAATGCACGGTAAAAATCTGGTCTAGATCCCAAGTCATCACACTCGCCTGTTGTGGAAGTTTGGAGATGAAAATGCTAGCTCAGGTGTCGTCTTCATCGTTTGACGAAGCTCAAAATTACAAAATCCATCGCCAATAGCTCTAGTGTTGCTTTTCAGCAAGAATTTAATAAACAATCACATCACATCAACTTATAAAAAAGGGGTTCCAGTCATATATGTCACATACATGTAAGGTGATATACAAAAGATGATATCGAAAGTAAAGAATGAACATTGTTTATGATGAATTTCCTACATTGAGTTTGGGAATTGTTTGATTTCATAAATTCGGGGGAGTTGGTGAAAGTACGTATCTAAGTTTGAGAAATTTCAATTGGTACAGAAGTAGTGACAGCTTTAATATTTGTAAAAATTATACTTTACGTAATGAGTTTTTGTTCTTTACGTTTTGAATCAAAAGTAGAGAAATTTTGCAGAATGAATTATTTTAAGATAATCTAAACTTTTTACTGGTAGGTATTTCCGGTCTGTTTTGCACATCAGAAAAGAAAACGTTGTTAATTGCATTTACTTCTGCTCTTTTCTTGTCATTTGTCTTTCTGCCATTTTTTACAACATACATATTATTTATTCTTGAAATAAAATGAGAATAAATGTTTCTGTATTGAGCATTTGAAATTAATTTTAAAATACTCGCTAATTCTTTCGAAACTTGGAACAGATGTCTTGATGTGTGACATTAAAATTTTTTTTGCATACTTTTCTGTTGCTGTTTCTTTGTGCATGTGTGCGAATTTGGTGTTCACGTTTCGCAACAAGTAAAATGTAGTAGTTGAAAATAGAAAAATAACAAAAAAAAAAAAAACTTAATGTGTATGTACATGAATGTTTTTTAAAAAAGTAAATATATCTTATGTTCTTCAGTTTGATATATATTTAAGGAAATAAAGTCTATTTAAAATGAATTTTAATCGTTTCCTTGGTATTATTGTTTAATAAACAAACAGACTGAAACGATAACTTTTATAAAAGGCATTTTCACATTTATTCATACACATAAATAAGTGTGAACATTTGAATTAAAGTCCAATTAAAATTCTTTAAAACATTTCTGGTAATAATTTGTCTAAAAATTATGAATAAGTCATTAAGAAACTTAATTTGCACATGTTTGGGAAATTTCAAATTAATATGATAAATAATTAGTGAGAAGTCCTGCGTACTTGAGGAAAAAGAACTGACAGTTGAAAAATTACAAAAGGAAATTAAACGAGATTTAATATTTTTCTCTCTCGATAACTCTTGAAGTTTTGTTAGTATCTTTAAAAGTCTGGTACCAAACTTTTCAGTAAAGAGGGGACTCTAGAATATCTTTAAACAAAATAAAAAATTTAGAATTTTAAGGGTCCTGAGATCCCTTAAATGGAAGAGGTGCCATTTCTTCAGCTAAGAAGCGAAAATAAACATTATCTATAAATTTGCTTTCCTTTGTTTTTCTAATTAAACTGTTTTCAAACACAACAAGAATGTATTTTTAACAAGATGGCTATCGGAACATCAGGACAAAGTCTCACACCAAACATCAATAGCAATAATCAAAAGAAGCCGTTTCGTTTGGCTTACTGCCATTGAAAAGTAATGGGTCAACCATTAGAACAATTTTGTTAGACAAAGAAAGTGAAGGTCAAGGTGAGTTTTAAAGGTGCAGTTTTTCTAACACAACTACAACACAATCATTACAGAGTAGCTCATTTAAAGTATATATTAAGAATCAGTTACAGAGTTACATAATATTGTGTGTGTGTGTGTGTGTGTGCAATTATATTGTTTGTATTCATAATATTTAGCCAAGGCGTAATTCTGGAGCCTATTTGTCTATTTGAGTATATAAAGATTCTGTAATACATTTTAGGGCTTGAACATATATTTTTGATCTTTTCTTAATGCTTCTATATATTGGCGATTTTGAACGTAATGCAAATATTACGGAATTTTTACTTCCGTCCTCAAATCTTTACTATTTTATAAACTTGAAAACATTTGTACACCTATTTTAATGATTAATTTGTGGGTTTTCTAGTCTTTAAAAATATTCTAAGATATTTTCAAAAATTGGACATAAATTATAATTCTCCAAAAACTTCATTATTTTTTTTATCTTTCGGATGTATTTTTTTGCATACCAATAGATAAAATAGCAAAGATTTGAGAACGAAACGGTAAATTTTCCATAGAATTAACAAAAAATTCACGAAATTAAAATGGCCGCCTTAAGTACTGGATACATGTACATGCAAAGGAGAAGATAGGAGACAGAGTATGATTTCATTTTGCAATATAATTTATCTGGGTGCAGTATCAATACCTTTGTTATTTTTATGCATGTAAATTCTTCTTATAATCAAAACAAGCTGTACAAAAGACTCCTTTTGCTGAAGAAACTTAAAAAATAGTCAACTAAATCTCATAAAAATATAATGGCGAACAAAAGTATCTTAGTAACAATAAAGAAGAAATTGATATCTTGCAGCAAGTTAAAATCCCAAAAATATCAGGACACGTATAAGTGAAGGGTGCTATAAACACGATTCAAAGAGAGACGGGCTAACACGAATCGGCTATTCTTTCTGCTTTGCCTTTCATTCCCAAAAGTGTACTGTAAATAGTATTTGTTATAAAAGTATATCAAGAATAATGGATGTAAAGCATAATAAATTTGTAATTAAAATTTTCTATTAATTCCCAAGTTTTTAGAAAATTAACACTGCTTATTACAAACAAGAGATTGATCGCATGAAGGGGTATGAAAGCAGATAAAAAGTGTAGAGTAATATATAAAAGGTATAAAATGTTTTGTATTTATTAATAGCAACAAAAATGATTTAAAAACAAAAGCTGCACAAAAATATTTTATATGACCTACAATAAATGGGAATCAAACTGAGTCTTAGACAGACGAAACGTAATTTTTTTAATGGTTAGGAAGCCTTAGACATTTCAACCAACAATAAGAAACAGACTTTGTTATTTTGGGCCATGGTCAATAAAAAACGCTGTCCTGACACTTCATTCTTCCGCATAAGGCTATATCTAGAATTTAAGGCACGATTGAGTTTAGCATACAGGAGATCCCTTTATGCGGCATGATGAAACTAAGTGAAAAGTGGTTTCGAATCCACGTCTGAAAATAGTCTCCAGCCACGAAACTCGTGAATGTAATCACTGGCCTCTTAATATTACGAAATCGATTAAAAAGTATTTGTATTAGGAATGAGAATGGAGAATGGGGAATGAGAAATGGAGAATGAGAGTAGGTATTGTAGTATTGTCTGTTGATCTTTTTTTTTTTTTCTAAGAAGTTTTTGAGTATAACACTTTTCGGATGATATTTAGAAAAGATTCGCAGGAAGCAACCCATTGTTTTGATTGTTGTTTGGTTTTCGGTGCATAATGATGAATCCATGTCTTATCGACGGTGACGACTCGATGCAAAAAGGACGACGACAACTCACCGCGGAACCAATCAAATTTGATTTGGTGGTAAATGGCTGCCAAATCCAAACTAACCCGTGATCCAGCGTCAGATTTATTGTGGCACCATTTAACTGGTGGAAGCATACAATGGCAACACGAACTTGTTTTAACAATGCCATCATCTAAAAACAGACACTTTTTGAGCACCCCTCGAATAATGAAAAAATTCAGGAGAATGTGATTATTTTGGACAGGAAATTATTATTTTTTGATGTCTTTGACAGTTATTCTTGAGACATGTTCATTAGATATCGTTTTAATTTTCCTCCACTTTTCCAGAGGTATTTGTATCCAAATCTAAAAATTACCCATCTTATTCAATTAGTTATGGTTCTATGGAATATGAAAAGTTCGATACACTCTATTCACTTTATCCTGACAGTATAACCAATGATATAGCACTCGCTCCGAATAGTATAACCATCAAAATGTGATCCGATAATTTATCAAATAGGCTCATAATTATCGATCCACCGGCATCTCATCAATTAGAAAAGGCAGTGTGAAATCAGTTACTTTGTGTGTAATGGACTAATCCATCTCAAAAGATTGAGAAGTTGGGTTCGCCGCTGTAGAAAAGAATGAGACTTGATAAATTACCTATAAGTATTATAACCTGTTTTCTTGCTATATAAAAAATAAATGTAGAAAGATGCACCAACCTTCGTATTTTTGGATTCATTCTTATTATTTGAGAGTTAAATCCTGTTGTTTTAACTAAAAAGTGAGAAAAATTAATCTTTGTGTTTCTGTAAATAATTTCAAGCTTTACAAAGCAATTTATTATTAAAATAATATGTTACCTATTGTATTATTGTTAGTGTATTTTGTAATTATATATTAATATATTAATGTTTGATATGTCATTACGAACAAATTGGAAGTAGTATTGAATAAATCCTTAAAAAATAATTCAGTAATTGTATTCTAGGTACTATTTATTTTTAATGTATAAAAATTCCCTTGACATTTGAAAATTAATTTCAAGAATTCAATATTTTTGCCCACAAGAAATTATAATATTACAATACGAACAAGAACATAAAAGTGTATATATAATATAATATCGAATATAATGATTGATTATTACAATTAGTATCACATTTGGATATAACATTTGAATATTGTATTTAATATAATATTTGAATGTAGTATTTTAATATTATATAGAGTATTTCATATATGTGCTAAACTGTGATGATAAGCGTTTGCTGCTATAAGCACAAATTGCATTACTGTTATATATGCCTACTATATTAACTGTTATACTATTATATCTAATTTTTCTAAAGTATAAAATCCTTCATTGGCACTTCCAAAATTGGTTAAAATGCAATTGAATTTAAAATTAGTAAATGAGCTTAGGAATAACAACATTTGAAAAATGTTCTTTTAAGATGTTGAGCACACAATTAAAAATATTGTTACATATTAAATTTCTATAACCATAAAATTGTCGAAAAGGGAATTTCTAAAATCAATTATGTGAAATTCCTTCTGAAACGGAAAACATGTGATTCTGAAAAAAATTGCCAAATTCCAAACTACCAAAACCGGTTCTTTATTATATTTCTAAAATATAGAATTTTTTATATTCATAAAACAGTGTTTAACAACAACAGTAAAAGAACAAAGCATTAATATTCAGAGAATTAATCGTCAATTCATGTAAATTTCTTTAAAAAAAGGAAATAGAGTATTTGATAAATGTATATACACATTTTTCTCAAAACCATTTTTAAAAGTTATTTTTGAATTACGATGTAAAATGAAAATTTTAAAATAATTCCATTTTCTTTACTATTTTCACGTTATTTTGTCATAATCTAATTAATTTATCAGGTAAGATAGTTAATTATCAAATACTTAGCTTATTTTCAAATTCTAATTGTGATAAATATGAACATAATTGTAAATGATACAGAAATATTCGTACTTTTACCTTTAATGATTTGGTTATTGAGAATAGTAACTCTACCGATCTTTATTTTTATATTCTGAAGCTAATGAGGGTAACTTTGAGTATAATAGACGATATCTTCAAAGATAAGCACACAAAAAAAGATAATGAGGTGCTTCACTGTAACGAAATGGAATTTTCGATTCTCCATCATTGTTCGTGACAATATGGCGCGAAACGATGCTAGGCCTAATTATGCTACCAGGAGGTACTAATTACTGTGTACTTGGAAAGTCTCCACTACTTTGCTGCGACTTGGTTTTCAAAAGGATTCCTTCGTTAACTCACGAGAAAAAATCCACAAAAGAAATAAATAAATAAAAAAAAAAGAGTTTAATTCCTTTTATTTCAATATAAAAATTTCTTTTCTTAACATTTTTGTTTGTTTATTTCAATGAAATTTTATATTTTGTTTGGTTAAAAAAGTCTTAGAAGACTTAAGTAAGATATACGTTAGCCTTACCTTTCTGGAATAATATTTTGAAAGTATTTAAATTACTATTATATTTAAGTTTAAAATATATTGTTTGACTTATAATCACAATTAATTACAAAGATTTTGACAATTTTTTCAAAATTAATGGAATCTTTTTGTTTTGAACAATTTGCCTTTTAATTATGAACCATTTATTATTTGTGTTTTATCTATATATGTTTGTGTTCAATTCCTTTCTAATTTTTATTATACGTATTTTGTGTAAAATAACTTATTTTCTATCATGTCACACATTAACACCACCGACCAAGAACTTCTCTTTGGAGCTTGCAACATTTTTTTGTTTGTTTTGAAAGTACAATTGGAATATGACAATTGCTGTGATTCTCTGCCAGGTAATGTTCATCTTACCAAGTTGATGGCATTTATTAAATATTTTCTATGTGAAATAAAATGGTTTCTGTTCAAAGTTTTTAGTCCATTGTCGACTACTAGTTACAGAACCTTATATCTTATTCTTGTTATTATGAATCATAATACAATTATTATAACTATTTTTTAACTATCACGAGTAACTTATAAATGCCAAAAAATTAAGTTGGATTATTTATAACATGCAGATTCCAAAAACTTGAATAAAACTAAAGGGGAAAAAATTAACTGAAAAGAACACATTTATGAATAAACACACGTCATATGCAAGCTAATTTTAGCAATATTACTTGTTGATGTAGAATTGTTCTCAAAACATGCTCTTAAATATTACTTTTTACAGTTTTAACCAATATTTTTAGAATATATATTTATTTCAAAAATACGAGATTTTAAAACCGAGATTAATTGAAATTTTAACAACAAAAAGGGCGGCCGCCGTAGCCTAGTAATCAATGTCGCAGACTCGCACCTGGCGTTCTTTCTATTCGAGTCCTGATGCCACTCAAGTTTCGCTGCGTTGCAGAGCGGATGTACGTTAAATCTGGTAGAGACTTCGTTGGCGTGGTGTGGATGTTTGAAGAGATGTCGTCTTCGTTAATTGACCACAGTTCAAAATTACTATATCCGTCGCCAATAGCCTACGTGTTGCTTCTCAGTGCGACGTTCTTAAACGATCACATAACAACAACAACAACAAAAAAAGTTAAACAAAAGTATTCCAATTCAGAGAGATTTCATATTGGCGGGAGTTAAAAAACTTACTTGAACCCCCCAGTAACGGTAATTAAACTTTCTCGAAACCGGGTGAGTTTGTAAAAGAGTTCGAAACTAGAATAATTCTTCTAGAATAATTCTCGAAACCGGGAGTTTTTAATTCTTTATTCGAAACTAGAATTTAGGTGCCCTGAGAGAAAGTAAACTTAAGAGAGAGTAATACTGCAAATTCATAATTTAAATATAAATAAATAAGTTAATATTCATCTTATTGCCTCATCATTGAGTGTTATATTAATGTCTGTTTCTATTTAGATAAGAATTACGGAAAAAAAAAGATATGGAGGTAATGCAACACTTGATTGTTTTGGTACTATTTCATTTTTTTAAAGAATTAAATGCAGTTTCAAAATATGTTTAAATGCTGGAATCATAACAAATAACAAAAAAAAAAAGTCTATTGACGAAATCAATAAACACACGAATTATAAATCGCATTTCTCTCATAATAAGAGACTCAATAAAGTTAAAACACGTATAAAAATAAATCCACTGGCATAAAAAAGTTATAAGCATTTCTGTTATTAAAAACAAAAATATTTTATTACATATATATTTTTTTCAACTGTTTTCATCACTCCTAAGTACATTGTATTGATTTTTGTAAGAAAAACAACTTCACGATAGGCAATGTTAGAAATAAATGTTTTGGTCTGAACAATAATTATGAGAACTTAACAATACATTAACTTTTAATTGGATTTTTTGTCACGTTTCTTGTCACGTTACAAGAATCTAACCAAAGTTTTTTTAACGCAATTTTTTTCTTTGCTTTATTAAAAATCACGTTTCAAAGAATCACAAACAAATAAACGGTTGCTATGACAAATGTAATCTGTCATGCAATATAACAAATCAATGTCGCATTGAAGTAAACACTACGAACATCACAAGGCTAGCTTTGCAGCAAACGAATGTGTACATTGAACGTAATAATGCATTTGACATTCTTATTCCCTTATAATTAGTGTGTTGATAACAATAAATAGAAATATTAAAAGGTCCAAATATTTTTAGAATTGTTGGAAAAAATTTATTATTGAAATTTGGTTATCTTGGAAGCTGTTTTTTCTCGACATTTAAAGTAGTTCTATATTTTTAGGAACTATATGTTATTTCTTCATGTATATATATATATGCTGTTAGTAAATAAATAATAAAAATTTTTAAATATAAAAATTAGAAATGTGAGCTTTTTATTTTTGCACATGACTCTTATATTTTTCTCTTTTCTTTTACTTGAATTTTAATCCCCATCTTTCTCTTTTTTTTGTTCGTAGTTTTTTAATTTTTTATATTAATTGTTCTTTTTATTTGAATAAATATTTTTTCAATCTAGTGGATGATTTTTTTTTCTTTTAATTTAGTTTTCGATCTATTTTTCATTTTAAAAGATGTTATTTATTCATATCTATAGCTATTTTTGTTTTTTAAATTTGTAAAATACTGCTTTTTTTAAATATCCTTTCTCTAATTTTTGTTTAGTAATTTTTGCAAGTAAAAAAATTTCTTGGTTTAATTAAATCTTTCATTTTATTGGAGTCTTTTCTCTTACAAATCAGTCAATTAATGTTTACTTTGGCAGTGATTTCTTTCATGGAGAGTAGGGGTAGCTTATGTATGGACTATGCGTAATGTTTTACACGTAAACATTTTGTGAATAAGAATGCTTGTTTTTTATTTTTTTGCAATTTGTTATAAAGTGTTTAGATGTTTATATAATTAATTACTTTCAGCAGATGTTTTTGCAGGCATTAAAAAAGTTTATACATTTTATGATGCCGTGTCATTGGTTGTGTTTTTACATTTTGGTTTTGTATGTTCATTTTTTTTGTTTAGTTAATAAGTTTTTCAGATTTTTAATTAGTTTTACAGTGATATTTGTTTATGCATAATTTAGTTGTTTTGCAGATTAATTGATTTTGTTTACCATTTGTACTATGTTTATTTTCTATTTTTCTAAGGTTGATTTTCTGAAATTGCTGATTTTTGATTTGTTACTATATTTTTTATAATGCAATTCACTGGAATGTGATGGTTTGATGAGAAATAACGTTATAAACACACTTATTCCATTCCAAAGTATGAAACGGTATTAATTATACTATTTTTGCTTTTCTTTCACTGGACTTTCTCTTATAAGTTTTCTATTCCTTTATAGATGTTGTTATTTTTCGTTTTTAGATTTAAATTCAGTTTGTATTAATTGTTTAAATTATTATAATTTTTTCCATATGTATTGTATTCAAATTACTTTTGGTTTTTAATTATTTTTTTAAATATGTAGTTTCTTATATATTAATAGATTGAATTTATGATTGATATGCTTTTAGTTTCTTATATGATGTGCTATTTCGTAAATAATAATATTGGTAATTTATTCACCCACATACACACGCACGCACACACACATATGTATCATAAATATAGAAATTTGTATTTATAACGCCTTCCTGCACTAGAGGGCCCCACGATCTATTGTAAACCACTGTTTTTAGCCTCATCCAAGGGGTCCGCATCCTGGGAGACAGAGGCAAGGGCCCGGCCATGGTGCTCGGACGTGCGATGCGATAGCTGCTCAGATTTTCTCAATATATCACCTCCATATTGTAAATTTTGTTTTGTAAAAATTTGTATGTATCATATTGTTTAATTTAATGTCATCTTTGAAAAATCCGCTTCTTTATTGAATTCCTAAGTCCTCTAGTCAAATTACAAAACGATCTTCGGCGCCTGGTGGTTTTCCGACCCCGTGAAGGGGGAGAGAGTAGTTGACCTTGGTGCAACAGTTTATCGGTCGCTTTTTGTCATGCCCTAACCAACCAGGCAAAAGAGAACGCCCTGTTCGGGCTAGTTGGAAATGCATTTCATTTTCTGCCACTGTTGTAGAAGAGAGTCACCGCATACTGCCTCCAGTATCATCGTGATGATACGAATAGATACACTGGTTTGTACAGAAGGTAGCTTTTTTTATTTTTTCAGCCATTACTGCAATTGATATACATCTTCTCCCTGTTGAAATGAGTTTTGCTTGGGACAGTTTAAATTTGAGTCATCGGCTGTCTCGTGTTGAGTGTCGGGTCTCGTTGACACGTGCGCCAGAGCCGGGATATCACTTGTCGTGATTTGTGTACGTTTGTCTTAGTTAGACGTACAGAGGCAAGTGTTTTGCGTCTGGGGTATATGCAATCAGTAGATATAGGCTGTGCTGCCATCTAGTGTTCAAGTCATGAGTCACCACTTTGGTGGCTGGTGGTTTTCCGACCCCGTGGAGGGGGAGAAAGTAGTTGACTTTAGTGCGGCAGCGTTGTTTTGAATCCTGGACCAGTGGGTCCGAAGTAAAGTTGATCAGTCGCTTTTTGCCATGCCCTAAACAACTAGGCTAAACAGAATGCCCACTTTGTGATATTTAGAAAGGCATTTTAACTTCTGGCGCTGTTGTAAAAGAGAGTCGCCACATAAGTATGCGGCGACCACACTTAGCAAGTTCGTTAGTGGTCCCCTTACATCTGAACAAGGTTCTCATAAAAGACATCTGGACTCGTGAGAAAGGGCATACAACATTTCTGTTTCTCATAAACTTTGACCTTATAGAGTCCGATTCTCCTAGGAACCAAGAACTTCCCCTCTTCTGGTGTCCAGTTAAGCAGGTGTCAATTCCTGCCCCGGTTGGGTGCTCAGGACCAATAACTGTTTTATCACTTTCAGTTATCCAACCAAAACAAAGGAATATGTCTCGTGGTTTTGGAAGAGACGTGGTCAATTCCTTTAGACCTAAAATTTCCAAAGAGAAGAGGCATTCAGAGCTCTACAAGACATTCCACTGGAACGTCGCGTCCGAGGACATTGCTATATACGAAGGGCACCCCAAAATGAGTAGAAAGTGGAAGTGCGACAAGCACTTTATTTTGTAAATATCAACTAGAGTATTTTAAATTAACCCTAATAAAAATAGTAATCTGGATATCACATATTTTTCATTCCAAACCAAATAACCAGTAACCAAATAACCAGCCGCCGAAGTACTTCGGGGCTAAATGCAACATAGAAGAATGTTTTTAATTCCGTGTGCGTCGAGGGGAAGAGAGTGTTTGGTGACCTTGATGCGGCAGCGTTGTTTCTAACACTGGAACAGTGGGTTCGAAGATTGATAACCGGTCGCTTTTTGCTGTGCTCTTACGAACCGGACTGAAAAGACGTCTTATCTGGCAAATGAAGTAAGGCGTTTTAACCACTGGCGCTGTTGTAGAAGAGAGTCGCCACATACTCCCCCTCCAATATCATCATAATGACACGAAGAGAGACATTGGATTTTTTTTGCAGAAGGTTGCTTTTTTGATTTTTTTCAACCATTACTGCAATTGATATACTTCCCCCCCTGTTGAATTATTTTGATTGGGACAGTTTCCATTTGAGTCGTCGGTTGTCAAGTCCTGGGTCACCAATGCGGCGTTCGCGAAGCGGCTGGTTATTTGGTTGTGTTAAATGTGAAAAATATGTGATACTCAGATTACTATTTTTATTAGGGTTAATTTAAAATACTCTAGTTGATATTTACAAAATAAAGTGCTTGTCGCACTTCCACTTTCTACTCATTTTGGGGTGCCCTTCGTATATAGCAATGTCCTCGGACGCGACGTTCCAGTGGAATGTCTTGTAGAGCTCTGAATGCCTCTTCTCTTTGGAAATTTTAGGTCTAAAGGAATTGACCACGTCTCTTCCAAAACCACGAGACATATTCCTTTGTTTTGGTTGGATAACTGAAAGTGATAAAACAGTTATTGGTCCTGAGCACCCAACCGGGGCAGGAATTGACACCTGCTTAACTGGACACCAGAAGAGGGGAAGTTCTTGGTTCCTAGGAGAATCGGACTCTATAAGGTCAAAGTTTATGAGAAACAGAAATGTTGTATGCCCTTTCTCACGAGTCGAGATATCTTTTAAGAGGACCTTGTTCGGATGTAAGGGGGACCACTAACGATCTTGTTAAATGTGGTCGCCGCAGATCCATTGTTTCCTTTTCTGTAGTTAGGATTATAAATCTATATAGCATATAAGTTCACAATTCTCGATTGGTGGAGGGATTTAGATTTTATTGCTTGATAATCGCATAAATTCGCATTTTATACATTACTTTTAAGAAAATAATTAATTGAATTTTTGGTACGTTTAAAATTCTGTATAATCAATCTATCTCCAAACAAACATATACGCACATGCATATAAATATTCAGTTTCAAAATATAATATATTTAACATTTTATGAGCATATTTTTTTTCTTCTTTGAAATAGTTTTTTTTTCAAATTTAGACAGTAACTTAATTTAGCATACATTTTATTTATGATTTAAAATTAATTATTATTTTTAGATTGAAATAAATTTTTTTTAATTGCATTTGATTAGGTTAGAAATTTTATTAAACTGATTATTAAATATTTTATATTTCGTAGTAACCTAGATCGCGTCCGGAAATATCCTGGAAGCATCTAGTGTCATTAATTTTAAGTCAACTAACCAGCGTTAGTTTACCATTACTATACTTAAATAACTTTATTCCATATCAAGAACTCTTCGTTTATTTGGTCACAGACACGAAAGGGGATTTAATAAACGTCTGGTTAAATAATGCTACATTTAATTTGCAAACTGAGTTAATTCAATGCCGTATTTAAATGTGGTATGGAAACATTACTTAAAAGAATTACTTTGAAACATCAAGGCACTTGGAATAAATACTTAATCTCAAGAGATTATTTTCTGTATAAATGTATATCATTTGGAAGATTATCATTACCGTTTTTATTAATCTTATTATTTTTTAAATGCTAGACTTCTGCTTTTTTAGTTGTAACATTAAGTTAATCCTCACGTATCGTATTATGTTAGAATTTATAATTTGTGAGAAAACACGAAAATAATGACTTTAAGCGCTTGTAAGCCGAGTCTGACGTATAACATATATTTGACGTGGGTAAATTTAGTATTTATTCTTTTCTCAACTAATACATGTTATGGTAATTTAAAAACATCTGCAAATATTATTATGCTTTTCAAATATTTTTCCTCTCAGGTAAAAATCTCATTTTAATGCTTTTTGTATTCTTGTATGTATTTAGTAATAAGTATTAAGTTTGTGTAAGATTTTTTACCTAAATTTTGGTATTTTACAGCGCTTTTCAATTTCAGCAGATTTCATATTTTCACGAGGGAATATTTATTACGTGAAATTGTTTATTTAAAGACATATTCATAAAGATGTAAATCTTGTACATTTTTTCTAAGCTTATTTTAAGTTTACTTTTGTTTTTAGTATTGATATATTGTTTCTCACTTTCAATAAAATATAATATTTCGTTCTGGAATTTAAAAATTTGGAAACCAGCAGAAGCCTGATTCTTTTTATTTATACGAGGAGAGAGATAGACAAAAAAAAAAAAAAACGACGCTTAAAGAGAAACACGAGTTTTATATATTTTGGCACAACTATTATGATAAATTATTTAAGGTTTAAATTCGTGTTTTGATCGTTTTGTTCTTCATATGTTCATTTATTTAGTCGCTGGTCTCTCGAAAGCAGTTGACCTTGGTGCAGCAGCGTTGTTTCGAACCCTGGACCAGTGGGTCCGAAGAAAAGTTGATCGGTCACTTTTTCTTATGCCCTAACCAACCCGACTGAAAAGGCAAGTTAGAAAGGCATTTTAACTTCTGGCGCTGTTGTAGAAGAGAGTCGCCACATACTCACTCTCCAGTATCATCGTGATGATACGAAGAGATACATTGGTTTATACAGAAGGCTCCTTTTTTATTTTCTCGGCCATTACTACAATTGATATACATCTTCTCCCTGTTGAATTGAGTTTTGCTTGGGACAGTTTCTATTTGAGTCATCGGCTGTCTCGTGTTGAGAGGCGGATATCGTTGACACGTGCGCCAGAGCCGGGATATCACTGGTCGTGATTTGTGTGTATTTGTCTTAGACGTGCAGAGGCAAGTGTTTTGTATCGAGTACATATGCAATCAGTAGGTATAGGCTGTGCTGTCATCTAGAGTTCAAGTCCCGAGTCACCACTTCGGTGGCTCGTGCATTTATTTAGATTCAAAATTTTACTAAACTGATTATTAGATATTTTAAATTTTGTTGAAATCTAGATTGCCTCCCGAAATATCCTGGAAACATCTAGTGTCATTAATTTTAAGTCAACTAACCAACGTTAGTTTACCATTATTATACTTAATTAACTTCATTCTACATCAAGAACTCTTCGTTTATTTGGCCATAGACGCGAAAGGGGATCGTTTTATTCTTCATATGTTGGTTTATTTTGTCACTAGTCTCTCGAAACAAAGCGGGCATGTTTAGAGTGGCGTAAAAAAAGGTGAAATTTTCGCGTTAAAAGTCAAAACACTGCTATTTTCAAGTAAAGGTCTCCCTAAATTTTTGGGGAATGCATAGGGTGTTGTGTTCGTCGATTTTGTTCACGTCGAAGTGCAATTGATTCAGTATACTACTGTGAAATTTTGGAAAGTTTAAAGTAACAATTAAATCCAAAAAACGTTCCACTGCGATTAGCAATGTTTTCCATCTCCGGAATGGTGCAAGACCTCACGCAATTAGTGTTTCCGAAAAATTAAAGGATTTCCATTTTGACGACTTTAAAGTACCTATCCTACAGCCCTTCCTTAACATTCTTGGACTGTTATGTGTTTGTATCCTCACGGAAACCTCAGAAATAGATTATCATCAAATGGAAAAGTAGAAGAATTTGTGCGCAATTGATTACGTACGCATTATCATATACAATTCTTCGTGTTTTATGTCCGTATTGTTTAATCATAGAGTAATAAAAAATTTCCCAATAAGTTAGAAAAAATATGTAGATTTTAAGGAATGATATACGTAGAAAAAAATTGATGAGACTTTGGTAAGTAGTATTTGAGGAAATATGCTTTTAAAGTATCGTTTACATTTGTTTCATCCACGTATATTGCATGCAATAAATTTGATCTTTTGGAACATATTTGTGACCGAAAAGTGAAAACATTTAGATTTTTACACGTGATAATATGAATATACAATTATTTTTAGGTTGGAAGTATTCATACTTAAATAAATACGAAAGAAGACTTTTTAAAATAGAACTTCTATTCCGTTTGCGTGAATACGTTTTTTTAAGAAAATTGTTAAATTCTGAAAATAGTTCTTGCATTAAAAATATTTTGAATTTAGCAGTTTGTTCAGAAATGTTTTCCCTTATTGTTAAGTATATGCAATTCGTCAAAGAACATAATTCAAAATTGAAAAACTCTTTGAGATAGAAAAACAAACAAACCATATTTTTTTTTATTTAGGTAGAAACCATGGAATTTTATTATACTAATTATTTCTGTTTGAATCAGTGTAAACTGAATGTAGAATTTTGTTTGCTCATCTGTAATACCGAATGGATTGTCAATTATACAAGTTGAAGTTAAAAATTGCGAATTTACGAAAAAACGTTTTTAATTTTTAAAGCCATATATAATGTTAATTATGTACAAATGTATGAATCATAGTCATACAAATTTATATTAATATAGGAAAATTTTTCAACCTGAAAAAGTATTCATAGTGATTTTCCATTTAATAATTGGCGTTGATAACTTTAAGACATTTTATTTTAATTTCTAAGGGTGAATTTATCTTTTACTCGGACAACGCTAATATTGAACATTTTAATTCCTCAATAATAATTTCCCTATTTCTATCTGAATTTCAATGCTCAAAATAAATTTAATACTAAAAACTCAAATTTAATTCTAGATCAAAGCATTAATTTAAAATTGATTCAGTTGTAGGTTACATTTATTGAAAATTTATCCAATATTGAAAATTGATTTAATTGAAGATCGATTTATTGAAAATTGATTCAATTGAAGATCGATTT
>BMAW01057835.1:2330275-2373089 GCA_019974015.1 Nephila pilipes | reverse complement strand
AATTGAAGATCGATTTATTGAAAATTGATTCAATTGAAGATCGATTTATTGAAAATTGATTCAATTATATTTAATGCTTATAGGACATATATATTGGTTCGTTCATTAAATATTAATGTCTGATAAAGCATTTGAAATTCTCAACAAGTTATAAATAATCTTTACAAAACATCATAAACATTATTTAATTAATATATACGAGAGAGAGGGAGAATCTGAGTAAAAATAATAAAAAAAAAGACCTTGCATGATTTGAGAACTTCAGCGTGATATCTTGTGTTCTACCCAGAAATGAATCCCAAAGAGCCTCGAGCTACAACCCCTGAATGGCTAACTCCTGATTGTCACGCAAGTCTCCGAAGACTTTCAAGGGTTATAGCTCGTTCTTGAATTTTTTTTCGATGTTTCTTTTGCTTTTTATGTTCAGAATTTGATTTTTAGTTTAAAGAAAGGGAGAGCGAAAGAAAATTACTTATTGCTAAAAATAGTCACCGATGATTATTATCTGTAAAACAAGTACTTCTTGAATATAAAAATAACATACTAACGTTGGAGTATTTTTAACATAATTTTTTTATTTTCTCTAGAGCTGATTGCACTCAAATATTCTCCCCGTAGAATACTTTCAAGTTCAAGATTAATGAAATCAAGTTTCAAACCTTCGACTTATCATCTATTAGGCTATTGCTGTCCCTGTTAGTTCCATTTTATATTCTTTGCGCATGAAATAAGAAGTTTGGGGAGAGTGTGCCAACTCTAGTATCGCCTTCGTCTATTTAATTTATTCTCGGATACAAAAATGTAATTCGTCACCAATTTCCCACCCACTTAGTAGCTTTAGGACATCCTTAACCAATACAAATCAAACCTAATTACTCAAATGTGTTCCGATTTCTGTTTGATATGATTTCGTTCTTTTAACTATAAATTCTAAAACTGGAATGTTTAAACTGTTTTATATATTTAATGATCAACAACACCTTTATCATTCAACATAAGAATACTGATTGAAATCGAGTTTCAAAGCCGTGACACACCAGCTACAATGCTATTGTTTTCGGTTATTAGTTTACTTCATTTCCTTTTCATGATATAATTTGTCAGTTTCGATAGAGGGGGCCAGCTGAAGTGTCGTCTTCGTTACTTGACCGAGGTCCAAAATTACAAGATCCGTCTCCAATAGCCCTGAAGTTGCTTTTAGTGTGACGATAGTAAAACAATCAATCAATCACCAATATCATGTTGCGTTAGCCTTAGTGTAGCATTAAGAAATACAAATCAAATCGAATCAATAAACAAGTATTCACAGCATTCTTGCAGGACATGAAATATTTTGATATATATTGAATAAAAATAATATTTTAAAGGGGATAATAGAATTTGTTGTTCTATAAAATCAATCAATAAATCTATCAAATCAAATCACTCAAATATGTATGATTTCAATTAATAATCCACCTAGCGGACCAGTTGATAAGGCATCGGATTCGTGGCCAGCGGTTTTCAGTGAGTCGTGGGTTTGAGCCTGTTTCCACTAAAGACCCACAGTGTAACCGGGGATGATGCAAGTTAAATCTGTCGGGGCTCAAAATCCTTCATTGGCGTGATGTGGAAGTTAGAAGAGGGGGTGCCAAATCACGTGTCGTTTTCGTCACTTGACGAGGTTCAAAATTACGAGGTTCGTCGCCAATAGCACTTGTTGCTCCTAGTGCGACGTTAATTAAACCAAACAAACAAACCGGAAAAAGCTTCTTTTTCGCTTTTCTGGACACATATTCTTCCGTGACTGTCGCCTCCTTAGCATGACGTAAATCACAGCTACATCGATTCAGAGATCATAATACAATGATTAGCAAATTATTTCATTTCCTGTTCATATTGGGAAAAAATGATTTTTAAATTACTTATATTGATGAAAATCAGAATTCATTTATGTAGATTACATTCAAGGTTTTATAACAAATAGTCTGAAGAGTTTTGAATTGTTATTCAATTCTCTTCATCCTTCGAAGAAAGTTAATAATAATCTTCTTCATAGAATGAATTATTATTCATACAGTACTTTCGTGTAATGATCTTTCGAGGACTGCAGAAATGAGGCCACAGTACTGAATGATCGATGTAACGAAGCTGGTTTCTATGGCGTGTTTCCCCTAGAGACAAACTGGGTCTTTTGAGAAATGATTGTTTATGTGATGAGGCCATTTCGAAATGAATCTACTTAAGTTTATTACATTTATAGTACTTAAAGATGAAATTTTTGGAATATTTTTTTTCTTCGTTGTATTGATCTTTTGGGGTACAATGAAAATATGAGAGCAACAGAAAAGAATATTTTATTACACCTTTTCTTTATATGAGAGCCATACATAACAAAAAGAAGAAGAAAAAAAATTTTTTTTTTTCAGGAATGAAGTTCGCCTATTTTACAACAAATCGCAAACAACTTTAAACCTTGAATATGCATACATATAATTTTTATTCATGTCATGAGAAAAAAAATGACTTAACAAACGTTTAATGCAACAAAATATATCCAGTCGATATAAAATGAAATGCTTTAAAAATATTACTTTTATTTGATATATTATTCAAATTTGAATGTTGCGCAGAGTAAAAAAATGTATGATTGCTTAAATTTGATAATTTCAGAAAATGAATGGTTTTCTACTGTTGTAAAATGTGACCCGAAGTAAAGAAATTGTATTTCTAAATTAGCACACCAAAATGGCTATTCGTTTTTACAATTAGAAACTATATTCCTTTAATTGAATAAAAATTCTTCCAATCTTTCATTACATCCTAATTACTTGCTTCAGATCTACAATACTAAAAACAAGTAAGTTTGTACAAAGATAAGCCTAAGTATATAACATGATATTGAAAGTAGTTCATAAAATAAGGAAATAAGATATTTTAATATGCATTAAGAAAATAATGAAGATTGTTTTGGTAGATAAAAAAGAAAAATGCCGAAATTTTACAAAGAAAATTATAACTATTCTAATATTATTTAAAGAGTTTATATTATTCTATTGTAAGATGTTTAGAAGGAAAAGAACCGAATATTATCATTATTTCACCCATAAAAGATTAAAAAGAGCAAAATTTTGTTTCATTATGAATATTTTTTTATTTCTTGGCTTTACATTATTAATATAATTGACTACGAAAATTTTTTTTCAATCATAAGGAAAAAAACTATTCTTCAACAAAAAAAGCGACATAGATAAATTGCGCTTCTTTAACACTAAAACATGATGAAAAATTTACTAATTTTACAAAATTTGAATTCAATTTCATTTCTAACATGTTTATTTTAAGCATATTTCCTATTTTTAAAATTAAATTTAAACTTTTTAATATACTAAACATTCAGTAACTAGATGTTCGTAACTGCAAATACGAAAAAAAAGTATGGTGAAAAATAATTCCATTATAAAATCTTCCCTTAAAACTGTCTTCATTTAACATAAAAAAACAGAGCGCAACTTAAAAAGCATTTTAAGATAAATTTCCCAACATTAATTTAATGTCTTGAGTCTTTTACACATACCGATTTATCATACCTATTCCTTTTTTTTTTAAAAAAAAAATTCAAAACTATTCTATTAATACCCTATTTCTCTATAACTTGAAAAATTGAAAGAAAAAAACATACATCATCAAAGAACAGGGGATGAAATATGGACTGCATTTCCTACGAGACAAAACGCCTGGATAAATTCCAACCGAAATGAGCAGTATAA
The DNA here is from genome assembly GCA_019974015.1 of Nephila pilipes. Lineage (NCBI taxonomy): Eukaryota > Metazoa > Arthropoda > Arachnida > Araneae > Nephilidae > Nephila > Nephila pilipes. Next base: position 2,369,340 of record BMAW01057835.1, on the reverse strand, counting down.
AAATATATGCTGTTCTGTCTAAGGTTGTGAAATCAGAATAAAATATTAATGTTGGAGAATTTTTCTACCTGAAAATAATGATTCGAGTTTGGTTCTAATCTTTTTCATTACGCACTACTATGCTTAAAAGACAAGTTTAAAATACTTAAATGATTACTTCGCAAATTAAGGTAATAGATCTAACGACTGAATAGTTTAATGAGGCAATATCTAACTTTTAAATAAAAAAAAAGAGACTACTGTTTTGAAATTTATACAACGCTATTTTTTTTCACTTTAAAACTGCAGCTGCACTGTGTATTTATTGTGACGTAAATGAAATTTAAAACTACCGAATAAATTTGTATGTGTCCGATCAGTAGTTTATAAAAAACGTTCTCTAAAATTATTGGAAAACATTTTATTGTGGATAATCAGTTGTGATGTAATGATGAGAGAAAAGAGATTGTATTATATCACAAAACTACTGCGAAACTGAACTCAAACTACTGAATTACAGTTTTGCATAAATTCTTCTTTTCAAATTGCAGTTACGGAAGCAGTTATTATGTAATGGAAATGTATTTTATTTAAACAAATATGTTGCATTACGCTACCAAATTATTGTTTAAGAAAGTAACGACAAATCGAGATATTCAAAAAAGTATACGGAACAAATATAATAATTTTTTTGAGTATTAATGTCCTTTGATTTATAAATATTTAAGAGCTATTGTGTAGATAGAGCAAATTATATTTGTAAAAAGTTTTTTATCTACTAAAGATACAAGCTATGAGGAATGTTAGAAGTATTGAATAACTTTATTTTCAATATTTTTTTATTTTTAAATGATTTCAATTTATCAATTTTCTTTTGTTGTCTTATTGTGTCTGTTTTTTGTGTTTTTTCATAATTAATTTTGTAATTTTTGCGTTATTTCTTAAGTTTTTAGATTTACATAACCCTTATTTTTAAATAATTTTTAATTTTGTTAAAATAGTGTTATATTTTTATTCATCCAACTTTTATAACTATTTAAAATTAAATATAAATTTTTGATTCCTTTTTTTTTGTTTAGTTTAATGTATTTCAGATTTTGAATTTCAAAGTGTTGTACTGTATCGAAGACTATTAATAAAGATTACTTGTTTTCAGGACATTACATTTATTTGCGCACATCTTTTCAAACATAAATCAAATGCACAATTTTACACAAGTACCATTTTTCAACGTTCGTCTTTACCTCTTGGAACTAAACTCAATACTATTTTTCATATCCATTGCCAGTAAATTATCTAAAATCAAAACTATGATCTGGTGTTGCCAAAAAAATATATCTTAATAAAGAATATTGAAAAAGGTATCACTTTAAGTTTAAATCGTCTGCTTTTAAAAGTTGAATAGGTAATATCTTAAAAAATATCACATTAAGTTAAATCGTTTGCCTTTAAAAGTTGAACAGATAATATTTTAAAAAAAATATCACATTAGATTAAATCGTCTGTTTTTTAAAAATTGAATATGTCACAGTGTGTAAATATAAGTACATATATATCAACAAAATGTTAATTATAATGATTGATTCCAGAGTTAAATCTAGGACAAAATGAAAAACCTTTGTAAGGATGAAATCTGCGTTGACTGCATACGAAGAATCTCTGTTAGATTTATTGAAATACCTGCTCATTATTTTAAGAAATTCTGATTATCATGCATACTAATTTCAAATTTCAAAAGTATTTATAAATCTTAGATATGAAGTGAATAAACTATGTTAAGTAACAAAAATTGCATAAAAGAAATAAAACTTAGTGAGTTGTATTTTAAAAGATTTTACATGGATAAAGTATCATAATAGAAACTGTTTTGAAGTTTTGACCATAGCTATGGTCAAAACTGAACTTATGAGAACTATTATTAGCTATGAGACTATTATTAGCTAAAATTAGCTATGAGAACTTATTATTTTTGTCCCATGAATAAAAAAATCGAAAAAATATGCATGAATGTAATTCGAAGGACTTCTTTTGTAAAATCAGAGCAGAAGACTGCATTCGATGGCCCGTTAGGCTGCAAAATTTATGTTACTGGTTAAGATACTGTTTAAAATTTCTAGGTAAATAAATAATGACTCACTAACACATTGGCAGGTACTGGGATCCCTAAGTGTTCCGAGCTTTCAAGAGGGAATTTCAAAATAAATTTCCATTTTTTTGAAAAATTCTTTCATTTTTATCTATGGATGGGAACTCATTTTAGGTTTTTTTTAAAAAAATTTATGAAACATATGCTATCACTTTAACTTTAATAGAATATACATTAATTAATTTTACCATTTATCATGTAATTTTATCGTATAAAACTAGTTAATTTAACCAATTCTTAAATTAATTTACATTAGGATAGTAACTTAATTAAGATTTTCGAATGTCACCCTATTTGTTTATAAAAGAAGCTAGCATGGTCTTATTACGTAACAAGTAATTTTATTAGCTCTTTCAGCTTATAAAAAAAGATTTTCTATTATTAACAGTTTTAACATTTTCAAGATATTCTAATCTCAGAAACAACTATTGCAAGAAAAATGCAATGTATTATATTAAATAACATTACATCACCTCAAAAATGTTCTTCATCAAAATATTTCTTTTAAAAAATGGAATTGAATTGTAATTTAAAGTTCTCATTTGATTTTAAGTGATGTACATTCCCATAACAGGTTATACTCAAAGGGTACAACCTGTTATGGGAAACCTGGAAACACTGAGGTAAAAGTTTGAAAAACTCCCATGCAAAAAGGAGTATTTAAATTTTAAATAATTTAATGACTATTAAAATATTTTATTTTATATTATAAATTTTTGACGTACTTTCTGCATTATTTAATTCTACAGGGATCTTAAAGTCTAATTAAATAGTCAATAAGTTCAAAATTCCATTTAAAGATACATACGAGAAGGATAACATGCTTTACGAATGTGGTTTGAAAAGTTTCTGACTTAACAAAGATGCAAGACCTTTTTTTCTTTAAATTTATTTTTATTTTTCTGCATAGTTTCCTTCTAAGTTTACACACTTCTCCCAGCGATGCTCCCATCTCTTTATATTGCCCAAATAGTGCTTGGTGTCTTTCTCTGCAAAATAATTGTTTACGAAAGTGATAGCCTTCTCATTTGACTAAAATCTCTGTCCTCCGAGGGCAATTTTCAGATTAGGGAACAAAAAGAAGTCGCTTGGCGCTATATCTGGCGAGTAAGGAGGGTGGTCAAGCAGTTAAAACCGTAAGTCGTGGATTTTCGCCATAGCAACCGCTGAGGTTCGAGACGGCGCATTGTCTTGGCGAAACAGAATTGTTTTTTTCCAAATTTGGCCGTTTTTCCTCAATTTCTGCCTTCAGCTTGTAAAGTAATGATGCGTAGTATGATCCAGTAATGGTGTTTTTTGCTTGGAGATAATAGATGAAAATAATTCCATGACTAACCCCAAAAAACAGTCACAATCACTTTCTCAGCCGAAAAAACAGTTTTTTTTGGAGTCGATTCCCCTTCGCAGTCCACTGTTTTGACTGTATTTTTTTTAAAAATTTCGGGCGTATAATGGTGTATCTAAGTTTCATCTACAATAATTCATGGGCGCCAAAACTCTGATGTATTGCGCCTAAACTGCGTCAACTGAGTAATGGAAATGCTCATTCGAACATATAATTCAGATTAGATATTAATTCGTTAAGAATATCAAAATTTGACATACGCTTTCTGTCGTTCCGGGGAGCTGGTGCTGTAAATTTTTAGCTGTAATAAAGATAAATTCATCCTCCACGCAAAATGAAAACTCTGCACTTCCTTGTAAATAAAATTATATATTGACATTAATTACAACAGTTACACAACACTATAAGACACAACACAGGTTACATAGTAAAGCAAAAAGGGTTCTCTCGTCTCAAGTTCGTTCTGCTTTTACGCTGCTCACTTCAATCAACAGCGTCCTCTGGCGGGAGTCACGTGGTTTCTGCTGGGAAAGTATACAGTTCGGAACATAAATCTTCATTTGATTGATATTCTTATATATTCTTTGGTCATATTCATAGCTTTTGCTACCTATCTCACTTTACGAGTAATTTGACGGTCGTCTAACACCATTTGGGAAACTTAGCGATGTTATTGTCAGTGATTGCAGTTTTTGGGCGTCCCGAACGTTCATTGTCTCCCAAGCTAGAGCAGCCATGTTTAAAAATCAGCTGCCCAAAATTTCTCGGTGGTAAATGATGGTGCAGAGTCCCCCGTACACAGCGACCAACTCATCTTCGATTTGCTTAAGCGTATTGCCTTTTAAAAGCAAATATTTAATGGCAGCTCAATACTCGATTTTTTTTCCATTTTCCCAAAAACACTCACATCGACTCGCTGAAAAGATTGTCAAGCAACAACTGTGCTTCTAAAATGTCTGAAATCTTGGTGAGTATCTGTCAAAAGATGCGCATCCACATTCCCTAGCTTTTAGTGACGAGAGCCGCCATCTTACCGTTAAGATCGAAAATTGTTCAGACCCTCTACTAAAACACATAGAAGATACCTCTCTTTCTCTCTCATCCCTCTTCTCAATTATCCTAGTTTATATTCTTTAATAAAACCTTCGCTTACTGAATCACTCGTTTCGTTTCAAACGCTTCTCAATCACAGCAGACTCAGTACCTATTTTCCTGATTAGAGGTCACTTCCAACTGCTATTTATATAAATAATTAATTACGATGATTCACCCCAATTTATAACATCTATTAGTTTATCTCATAATCTTCTACATCACCTCTCCTTCCTTTCAATACTAAAATATATTTTGCTTCTATACCACTTTATATCTCCAAATGAATTCATTACACTTTTTATATTTTCATCTAATTCACCTCATCACTTTCCATTTGGTTAACAAGGAGTTGTAATTCAAATTACCAAAAATTCACCGAGATTAGGAAAGAGAAAATCGCGAATAGCCCAGCGTCACAAACTTATAAATTAAGGCACAGTTACAACAAAAAATTATAAGCTATGTTTTTCGAAGTTTGAAATGAGGACAATATCCTGAATATTTTTCCAGGAGCATGTGAGATAAGAAACCCACCGAAAGGGAATTTAAGTACGTGGAGACTCGGCGTTTAGGCCTATGCCTCCAACGAAGCTCATAACATTGACTTAGAGATTCACACCCTTTCTAGAAAACGTTTCACTAGAAAAACATATTCCTCATTATCTATATCTTACTGGAACAATTTTCTTTTTTGAGCCTTATGGTATGTGACCTGCAAAAAAGTTATACTCAGCATAAGAATGATCAAAACATTCAAGATAAGCTGTATGTTGTTTTTAGAAAAATCCAGTACTTCCGGAACATGGGTTTTAGCAGCACTAATTCCAAAATATACGATCAATTATTACTGCCGAAACTTCGCAGAAGATAGTTGTATTTGTACAATCGTGTAGTATAATGTGGAAGCCTCGCCTAGTAACAACGAAAAAATTAAAATTCTAAAAGGAAACTCGGTTTAAAAAAGGCCGTGATAAATTATAATCCTTGAAGGGTTTCATCATGTAGAACACAAAAATAAAATCTTTTGGTGCATTATATCATTTGATGTTTTCAAATAGAATAATATTTTTTTTGAAAAAAACCCCATTCTTCCAAGAGATTTCTTAAAAATTAAATTTATAAAGGGTTCTTGCGTGTATTTTCATTCAACAAACATTTTGGACTTTCATGTGACGATAAATGATTTAAGAACATCTTTTATAAATGGACTGTCACTTATGTAAACTCGAATAAAAATATTGAAATGTTATGAATAAATTTGATGTGATAGCATTTGATCAGCGAAGAGTTTAAGAAGAGGTAAGTCTATGAAGTTGGCTATATTTGTGATTTTCTCTTCACTAACCTCGAGGACTTTTGGTATCTTGAAGTGCATAAAATAATAACTCCTTGCCAATCAAAATGAAATATGATTAAGTAAATTAAATGAAGTTAAGAAGAGTGATATATAAGCGAAACAGAACTGAAAAAGGAAATAAAAGGGAGATAAAGGATAACGACCAGTTGATAGATGTTGTAAATTGGAGTAAAACATCATAGCTAATCTTTATATTTGAAGTGATTCATGATTAGAATAATAGTAGATGAACCTGCTATAATCAAGATCCTGATTAGAATAATAGGAGACGAACCTGCTATAATCAAGAAATGCTTGAATCAAGAATAAGTTATTATAATTTGAATATAAACTAGGATTTACTGAGTTAAGAGGGATTCGAAAGAGATCTTGTTTATTCTTTAACAGAAAATAAAGTGCATTGTATTTCTCTAGAGTATCTTCAATTTAAGTTTGTAACTTATTAGCTGTTTAATTAGATTTGAACATGGCTGTGTGAAATTAAATTATGAAGGACGTGCATTACAAGTTATTGTAGACAGAGAGATAGGACGTTAACAACGACGCAGTTAGACGTTTGCATACGCTAATAAGAATAAAGAGATACAGGATTCAAAGTTAGTGAGAAGGGAGGATTTATAAACCGATAGTGAGGAGAACCCGCTTACAAGGTCTTTTAACAACTGGAGCCAGATTAGTCCGCGGCAATTACGTGTCTTTTCGTAATATTGATCTTTAGGTTTGTTCGTGTGTGAGGACCGAAATCTTCAGACATGATAATAAGCATATTGTGTTCAGGTCTTTCGTCAAGGTCTTCCTAAAGTCGATTTTTTTGATTGATTGCTTTTAACGTCGCACTTAAAAATAACACTTGAGTTATTGGTGACGGACCTCGTAATTTTGAATTTCGGTCAAGTGACGAAGACGACACTTGAACTCGCACCTCCCTCTCCAAACTTCCACACCATGCCAAAGGGAGAACTTGGGATCTCGATCAGATTTAACGTGCATAAACCTCGCTACACGGCGGATATTTAATGGTAGTGGGTCTTGAACCCACGACTCGAAGCAAACAAGGCTGGCCACAAGTCTACTACGGCCACTGATTAAGGAGGGATAGATTAAATAAAGGAAGTTATCAAGTGGCGATACAGATTCTGGTTAGTTTAAGCGGAGACTATCAAAACTAACTTTTCTCGGTCATGACTATTTTTTTTATAGACGATGTATCAAACTGTGGACATTTTGAAAATACACTTGGTTTGCTTTTCAAGTTTAGTGACATGAAACGAAGTTTACTGAATTATTTCAAAATGCATCCTTTGATTACTGGATGATAAATTAATTAAAAATTGATTGAATCAATAATGATGGTAGTTGGTCCAAATGCCTTCTTGTATCAGTAACGTAGTAATATAATGTAGCACTGTATTCTTGTTTAAAATATTAGCTAGTAGATTTATTAACTGGAGCTCAAATATAACTGAAATTATAGGATGAGATGAAGAATAAATGTGTTATATTAGTTAAAAAGAATGTCTTAATTAGAAATATTTGTGATGTAGGACTTTTGACTCCATTAGCTTTTCGAAATTACCAACACACAATTCAAGATAAAAATTAAAATCGCCAGATTCCTTAAAATTTCCACTTAACTATTCTTAACCTTTATTGAATGAAATAAAATCGATGTTTCTTTAAGTAAGAATATGTTTTATTATATTTCAAAAAAATAATTTTTATCTAAAAAATAAATAATGTTATAAAGAGTTTGTGAAAATATTCATTACTGTTGCAAAACATTTCATAACATTTTAAATGTACAGTTACTTGTTCCAATGCCCTAGGGTACTTAATCAAATGACGTCACAAATCCCTTATCATTCAGTAGAAAAACTTCAGAGAACCTGCACGTTTGAATGGGATAACATCAATTCATCTTTGATTTAGTGATAGTGAATTAATATTTATATTTTCTCTTTATATATTTACTACATATTAAAATAATATTACATGCATCCATTCTCAAGAACAACACATAACTGTTTAAATTATTAATATTCAAGTTAAATTACAATTTTAAAAATTAAAATTTTAAGCTGATTTTTTTCTCATAATAAATGCGATAAAATATTGTTAGAATTTAGGGATTATACAGGTGTTTTTGTAATGCTATTGAGAAAGTAGCACATATAATAACGCATATTGTTTTCACACACATGCAAAATTTATTATTAAATGTTTATTAAATTAAGTATGATAGAATCATTATACATAAGTACGTCACTGAAATTACTTAAATATTGAAAAAGTCACAGAAACTAATTATATACGTTTCCTATAATAAACTATTAGAATGCAATATAAAACCTACACGCACACTCACGCATACACACACATACATCATAAAAGAAGGAATCCATTTCCAGAAGCAGTACTAATGAGATAATATGGAATAAAACGATTGACGTCCAATGCTTTTATATCAAGTTTGAATGGTATTAAGCCCCTTTGAATACGACCACTTTAAAATATATATATATTAGGGAACTGGTGTCTAATATAGAAGAAAACAAAATTCTTAAAAAAATTGATAATGCCAAAATGTTTTTAATATAAAGACAGATGATGTTACCATAAATAATGTGTATTTAGTTTTGCAGTAATGTTAATCAAGATACAAAGAACTATAAAACTCAAGAAACTAAAAAATAATAAGCATTAAAAAATAAAAATAAATAGCAAAAATAATAAAATAAAAACACCAGGAAGTTTTTTAAATTAGATTGATATCGATAAACTAAATAAAAGTGATGGGAAAAAATAAGAAGTAAAATAATAAAATCTCGAAATGCTGTTTAAATAAATACTTAGTAAAATAAAACCTAATAAAAGTAATAAAAATATCACAGGAATATGTTACTATAATACATTACAAAATTCGACCATTAAATTCAAATATCGAATTTAAAGTTAAGATATATTATCAAAGCTTATATACGAAATCCTTAATCAAATTATTATATTGAAACCGTTACGTAAGGCCAAGATTATTTTCTATAAAATATATTTCTAAATCGATGTTCTTTAGTATGATTGCAAGGGATGCCAGAAGCATAATTATTTTGTACCCAAAATGATAAAGCAAAGTAATGTTCAAATGTCACATCCTTAATTTCAGTAGTGCTTCTAGATTTCAACCTAAATTAGCATTTTGAATGAAACGCCTGGGCAAACGAGTGTCAACTGTTACTAATAAACAATGGGAAAAAAACTTGCAGACAAGAGACACGTCACCCTTTCACGCTTCTTCAATCTTTCGTCGACAAAGATTGTCATGCAGACGGATACTTTTATATTCAGATCTTGGCTCTCACTATATTTAAACTTAAAATTTTGGAGAGAAATAAAGAACTAAAAATATATATGATCAGAAAAGTGTGCCAGTGAATTTGGCACCTCCAGTCCCATTTGTATGCTCGGTAGGGAAAAAAAGAAGATTAGATCTCTAGTCAGGACAATGGTTTCGTTGTTTGTTTCGGCGATTATGTTCTCTTTATACGAAACTCTGACGTCATAAGAATATTTTTTGTTTCCCTTTCGAATATTTTTAAGGAGGAAGGAGGACACTGACTTGCCCTTCCCACGTGTAGTAGAATTAATATTTTCAAATTTTTTTAAGAATGTTTGGGGCAAAAAGATGATGATTCCTCAAAGAGATTTGTTGATGTAAGCAAAAGATGAAAAATATTTTAATTAGTAAAAAATGTAACCTTAAGTTGCTAGTGGTTTGGTTAAAAGATAGCGAAGTATTTGTGTAATTTTATTTCACATAGTTTTTTTTAAAGTCTATGACAAAAGAGCACTTGATTTATCTTCAAGGCTTCTCTATTTGAGTCTAAACAGCTTTAAGGTTTTATGAATGGTCTTACAAACAAGTGCTTGTAACAAATAATCAACAAAGTTATTTATAGAATGGATTTTTATATTGTAATTACTTGAAAAAAGTTACTTTGTGTATGTATTCTTAATTTCACTGCTGCGTATTATTTGAATACACGCATAAATATTATGAGTACCCCTTCTTTGCTTGGATGAGTTTTTCAAATAAAAAATTATCAATCTAGATAGCAAATATAACAATTTTTAATGGGAGAAAAAGGATACATCTAAAAAATTTAATTTATTTTTTGAATAAGACGCCATATTTTAACAACCTTTTAAATAATTTTTACACAAACTATGTTGACAAAACAAAAATTTACTCATAAAAAGAATGCATAATTTTGAATGAATGTTTCTTTATGTGTATTTTACCTTTCCTGAAAGTCTGCCGCAAGAGCTTAGGGATTTTCAATATGTAAAATTTGTATTTTTACATGAGTATTTTTTATAAAACAGGCAATCATGAAGCATATAAAATATATTTAATAAAAACGTATATCTATACTTAGAAAAGGCCTTATATTAACTCATATATCAAATCCTAGAATAAAATACCTTTCATAAAGACATACACATGTATTATGTAATAAAGAGGCACTATATTACTGAATAAACATGTATGTTTTTATGTAATATATGCTATAATACAAATGATGAGCTTACATTTTTCTGGTTACAATAAGATAAAAAGCATATCCTCAAGAAATTTTTCAAATAACTATTTGACATTGTCCCTAACACAGGTGCCGGAGTTTTCTCCAAAATATATTCTTTCTTCATACCTGTGAGAATAGGTACTGCATTTGACGGGGAATTTGCTGCAATGTGCACAGCCCTTCCCAGTTACATTGCCACCTGGATAAGTTCACAAGAGCTGTTGCCTTCTGCGATTCAAAGGCTACGTTGCTACACCATCGTATCTGATGAGCATACCTTAGTGCAGGACATTTTAGACTGTCGTCATCACCTCGAAAACCTGGCTCCTTTTGAGAAAAATATTGTCTTCTAGTGGGTTCCTGCCCACTGTGGGGTTCCAGGTAAAGAGACAGCGGACTATCTGGCTAAAAAGGGGTGCTTTGATTAAGAAGAACGTTTCTTGTCCTTTGTCTCTATGTACAATTGAAAGCCTTATTAAAAAATCTAACAAAGTCCATACTCAGGAGGACCTTTCCAATCGTATATAAAACAAGGCTTGGAAGAATGGTGTCTCCAATTTGAGTAATGGCCCAAGACATAACTAGAGCGGTCGCTGAATTCCGCCTAGCCTCCCGACATGATTGTTTTCAAAAACATCTTCACAGATTCAAAATTACTCTTTCATCGGCTTGCACTTTGTGCAACTCTGGTGAAGATATGGATTCCGCTCATCTACTCCACTGCCCTACGCTTCGAAAGCTTTTTCTTTCTGAATGTTACTGGGAGGCTAGAGAGATATGTTGGATTAATAAACTTTGTTGTAGCATTTCTTGTTCTATTTTAGTGTTTTGTTCCTTTGTAATTGTATTGTAATTGTTTTTTCTTTCTTTTTCTTTTGTTGTAACTGTTTATAATCTGCCATTAGAAATAATTTTTTTACTTAAATAAAATTATAATTTTTAAAATAAGTTATTTGATATATATGAATCTTTTGCGGGTTAAATCATATTAGGTCAAAATTCAAAAAATGAAACTGCTCGACTGAAGTAACTGACTTGGTTTCACAGTGTTGAGTCTTTCCAAGAATCTTGCGAAATATTTTAGACCATTATTGATAAAACAAAGGATTCTTAACAAATAATAAAGATAGATAAAATTACAAAAAAGGCTATTATAAAGATGAATTCATAAAAGGAAGAAAATGTTATAATGTGAATGGAATCCATAAATCACAAATGTAACGAAATTTTCTTATGTATAATCGTAAGTTGAAATAAATTTTTATCAAGAAATTATACTTGTAACTTCCTTAAAATGTGAAAACGAGGAATGAAATTTATTTTAACGCTATTTCTGAAATTAGTAATTGTGAATTAATTACGAACATAAATTGCCTCTTTAAGTCAGTTCCTTTAAGATAAACAGAATGAAAATGTAACATATTCAAAGACTGGGCTATTTTAGTCTTCCTCTTTTAAGCCATAATTTCCAAAGATAATTTATTTCACTATTGTACTGTGACAGCATGAATGCTTTTGAAATAATTACCCATAAACAAATCATTTGATTAATGAAATGTATTTTATTTCGATTGTTATTAAATAAAAGCTTCGATCCGACAGCTTTTCTTAAAGTATTGTTACTACTTGTAGGACAAATAGAATAGATATGCACTGGAAATGCTGTATTAATTGATTTTTATTTAGTTTTGGTAAAAATTTATAGTAAATTTCCGATCAATTTTAAAATAAATTAGATTCAGTGATAAAAAAAATATGAGATTAATTAGTAGAACATATATTTTATTTTACTGATAACACATTAATTAAAAAAATTATTAAAGCAAAATATGTTGCAAGTAAGTGTAGTTTAAGGTTTTACGAAGGAAGCAAATCTAATTTTAAGTAATGAAAAATGATGAAAAAAATTTACTGTATATGGAACTCCACATAAATATTTTCAAACAATTTAATAAGTAAAAGCTTGAAAATAAGTAATAAACTTTGAAAGAGTTGAACGCAACACTTATATCTATATTATAAAAGATAGCAATTTATATAGTAAACCAATTATTTGACTATTTTTTTTAAAAAGAAACTTATTTTATTGAAAATATTTGAAACGAACCCAAATAAGCGATAGTATATAATTGATTTAATGTAAATTTTACTAAGAAAATATAAGAGTTCTTATGAACATTTGAGATGTATAGATTATGAATTATTTTCACATTGCAGCACATTTTTTAAAATTCAAGAATTTAACTTTATAAAAGCTATTTCTATAATCTTAATTATTATTATTATTTGTTAAGAAGCATTCACTTCACCAACGATGGTTTAAAATGATTTACAAGAAAAGACTAAACATCGATTGATTGATTGATCAGTTTTTATCACGTCGTACTAGAAGCAACACGGGGGCTATATATTGGCGAAGGGCCACGTAATTTTGAACATGGGTGAAGAGACGAGGACGACACCTGAAAAGGCACCTTCCCCTCCAAACTCCCACACCAACGGGAGGATTTTGGACTTTGATCAGATTTAATGTGCATCAGTCCCGCTACACCGCGGGGTTAGTAGCATCAGGGTTCGAACTCAAGACTCGACAATAACAACGCTAGGCGCAAGTCCACGGCTATGTTCACTAGGCTACCGCGGCTATTACTTTGAAGGAGACAGAATGAGATGGTTCTTTTAAATGAATAAAAATTTATAAAAAAATATGTATCATTACTATATATTTCACACATTTCTTTGTTTGTTGTAATGTCATTAAGTCATTTGATTTTTCAACCATGCGTCACTATTATTATTACCCGAAGCTTATTATTATTTAACTTATTATTAAATTTTAGTAAAAATTTCAATCTCAACGTAGAAAGAAAAGAACAGTTTTAAGAATTCTTGTTTTATTTAAAATAATGAGAAATTTGTCACTTTCAAAATTTTATAAATTAAGATTTTCTCTCAATTTTCATGGGGCTTGTTTGTAATAAATGTCCTACTTTTTTAAAATACTGTTTTGAATCTAGAACCCTTGAGTGTTATTGAATAAAAAATGTCTTGGAGAATGTACACTTTACAAAAAAAAACAAATAGGAAATAGATTTCACATATAGATTGCGAAACTACTTGAAATACTATGATTCAGCATTAAAACACATCATGGAAAAAGGATATATAAAGCACAAATTGAGGCTCTTAGGCATTCTGCATTGAAAAAGAAAAATTATGTATGTGTTTTCAAGAACAAATGTCTATGAATGATTTCACTATTCAAAAAGGTCTTTCCAGAATAAAAATAAAACAAGCTTTCTCCTCAATGGTTATTTCTTATTGAATGTCTTCAATTGTCTGTTTTTGCATGAATCAAATATCCCTTTGTCAATATGTAGAGTAATTGTGAGTCATGATCAGATGAAGAGGTCGGCATTTGGACATCCCATTCACTACATATACGCCACGCCTATGTAAAAATTTGTGTCGCTCCATGAAGCAATATGGTCTTTCTTTCGAATAAGGAGGTCGTCGAGTCTTCCTCTACCAATTAGTTACTCTACCGACCAATCTATCGTTATCTCTCATTATCGTTTAAATGAAATCAATGCACTGATGTCGATGTAGAAAAGAAAAACTCGAGCTAATTAAAACGAGATGAATGATCTTTCTTCAAAGCGTTCGAGAATGCAAAAACTAAAAAACATTGCTCTTTAAATGAAAAATGATAAACCGTTGTAACAGATTCTCATGCGCATTAACTATAATTAACTTCTGAGGCTACTTCGATGCAATGTTTGATATGAGAACCTGTCCTTATGAAAGAACCGTGACATATGTAAATTAGTATTACTAGATAAGAAGTGTAGTAAGTAGTACAGGACAGGAGGGAGTAGAGAAATTGAAGAGATTCATAAAAACAGTATATTGGTTCGGGAATGTGTGATCTGATATTTTATGTATATTTGATTCCGATCCCTTCAGTAGAAGACTACTTGAATAGGATCCAATGCTCTGGATTCGTATGTTTAAATTTACCCACACAAGTATAATTACATATTATAATATTAAGTTTGGAATGTGAGGCATTGAAAGCTATTGGTAGAAGATATCAATAAAACTTTCGATGTCATCCTGAACTAATAACCCTCAAAAGATAGCAACAAAAGCTTTGTTGTGATGTTTTCCTTGAACATTCCTCTATTTCAAAATCTATTGACAATGAACCTCGTAATTTTAAATTTCTTACACCTTTGTTTCTATATACCTTGAGAATTAATCCATCTCAAGGGCTACTGACGATGAATCTTGTTATTTGAAACCGCCTACACCTTTGTAGTTACATATGCTTGAACATTTGCTCATCTCAAGGGATATTGTAATTTTAAACTACCAACACCTGAATAGATGAAGTAAAGAAGGAAACACTTTATCTTAACTCAGAATCAGTTACTTAATTTTGTTAATAGCAAATCGGACTTTTTAAAATTCGAACGATGTCAGATTCACCAAATTTTCGGCAAAGGTTGGCAACGTTTCCTTCATGTTTTCCTAAAAAATTAGAGCAGATGTAGATTTTATTTAATTTAGTTTTTACTTAATGTAACAGTATATTAAACTAAATATGTATAATTTCCAGCGTAATTTATAATCTTGAAGACAAACAATATAGAAAAATGATTCATTTTTGTGTACATTCTTGAAAAAGAGCACACGAATGAGAATATAAAAATTCCATAACAAGATGCATTCACTTATGAAAATTTTTAACATGTTGGTAGTATGAAACATTGTAAGACGAAAGGAAAAAAAACCCCTTTATACATCTAAATAATAGAACAAAAACTTATCGGATTTTTATGTGTTTATTTACTACAAATCCTTTGAGAGAATCAAGGATTTGCTTTCGATAATAAAAACTGTCAAGATCAGGCCCCAAAGAAGCTTAGATTTCACATTCAGATAACCTATAGCTATTAAACCATTGTATTTACTTTGTATTTATTCTAAGTAGAGAAACAAACAATATCATCACTCAGAGGCAAATTTATCGAACTATTGTGTACATAAAAGAAGAAAAGAGAAACATACTCGTCAAAGAAAGGAAAAAATAAAAGTTTTCTGCTGCTGTATTATGTCTTCTATTGTGATTTAAACTAAAAAAAACACCTGTTCTTAACAGTTGGAAAAGCCATCTTCCCGGTGGCACCTATATAAAAGTAAATGCTTTAAAACTTTTTATTCCTGCCACAGAATATATGCTATAGAACTGGAAACTTTCGAAATTTCATAGGATTTGCTCTAAATATATTCGGTTATATACGTAAAAGAGGAAAAGTGGTAAACTAAAAGTGAAATAATGAACTTCATGGCCAACGGAAAGTGAATTCGAGTCTTAAATTGTATTAATTAAATTGGTGTTATACAAGGATATTTCTGCTTACATGAATACATATTTTATCCATCTGATATGTCAATTTATAACAATGTACATGAAAAACAAATTAAAAAAAAGACTAATTGAAATAGGTCCTTTCTCTCTCTCTCTCTCAAATTTTTTTGAAAACAATTCTTTTATGAATTTTTAAAAATTTCTTGACACATTTACTCATTCTTTGTAGCACATCAGTGGGCTTCTAAAGACAAATTCAAAATACAATAAAAGATTATCGTCTAGATTTTGTTACAAAGCATAACACAAAGTTATTTCAAGATTAATTTTTTGAACGGTATATACCTTCTCTTATTGTTCAACAATTTGACCCGAATCTGAAATCATCAGAATTAGTCAGAATCATTCTCTGAGGCTCGTTAAATCTGGTAGAGGTCCCAAGTACTACCATTGGAGTAATGGGGAAGAGACAGAGATAGAGGTGTCAACACAGATTTTGTCCTCGTCACTTGACCGAGGTTCAAAATTACGAGGTCCATCAACAATAACCTTCGTGTTGCTTCTCAGTGCGGCAATCACACATAATTATCCTCTAAAATTAATATTCTACAAATGACTTTACTTACGCTTAGAAAACAATATAGAATTTAAATACGCATATCTTCTTGTTTGAATTGATTAATATTTTCTTGCATACATATTATGAACTTTGTCTCTTATATTTTTTTTCGTCAAGTTAAAAATCCACTTAATATTAAAGACAAAAATGGCTTATTTAACGAATATTTGTTTCAAAATTTGAATGATGTAATATAGTAAATGATTATGTGCGTCATAATCAAGTGAATTAGTACCATTTTTTTTTTTTTTTTTTTTTTTTTTTTTTTTGCGAAAATAAGACTTGATCTGGAAATAATCTTTGGCATGATTTTTCAAGACGTTCGAAGTATAAATACTATCCCGGAAAACAAGCCCCAACCAAAACCAAATGGACGTACTGCAGGAGTGCTTTACAAGACACAATAAAGTATAGAAATATAAAAAAAAATGATAATTTTCAGTAAATTATTACCATTACATTAGTTGAATCACACAAATGAGAAATAAATAAATACACCACTGGTCAATCAGAATGCAACACCATAAAGGAAGCCTGAAACTGAGTGAAATTTTCACCGTTGTAACGTCTGTGACATATCCACTTTCCTCGGCCTTCTTTAATGTTTGTTGATCGAGCTACCAACTTCGACACGCATGCATCTGGACTGCCGGAGCGACACCTGATCTCCGAGATGTCAACAGTTTGGGGATCGTGGCTATTTCGGCAGCTTGTGAAGATTGGGGAGATTCGCCGACGAAAACCGTTGGAGGTCGATGGCCCTCAAAGAGCGTCAGTCCCTGCTTGGTTCCCGGTCCAGACGGACGTCTTGGTATTTCCTGTCACATATTTTTGTATAATAACTGTACATAATCACATTAAACATTTTAAACTTAAAAATCAGAATTTACTTATTTTCTTAAATAATAAATTATCTTCAAACGGTACACAACGGTACACCGAGCGTATGATGGATTCAGCGCAAGTCATGAAAGTCTGTAGAGCCGCCAGCAAAAGCTATATAAAGAGAGAACAGATTACCATTTTAAAATACTGGAATTTTTTTCGTGATCTATTTTGCGTCAACAGCTTTAGTATGCTTCAACACGAGCGTCTTTAGAGAACGTTTATGAGTTCATCCGAGGAAGAATCGTTTCCTATAGATCATGTGGATTGCCTTTCGGAAAAATTGGTGGCCCTGACAGACGCAACTGAGCAACATTGATGCGGATACATAATTGATAGATGTTGGAGGGAATGACTGATTGACGACACCGAATGACCCGCTTCATCGCACCATTACATGTGATGAGAGGCTTATTATGCGCATGGGTGTGATGGATGCTTTGCCATATCGGAAACCATATCGCAACACATACGACCTGTTGCACTACATTTGATGTATACACGTACCATTCGACGTCATTTGCAGCTCTGAGGAATGTCCGTAAGGTGCTCATTGTTGCGATTACTTTTGTCTCAAAACCACTAGTATATGCGGATGAAATGGTGTATTGAATGGTGGATATGGACAGCCACGAATGATGTAACATTGTCTTTATAGACGAATTGGGCTTCTGGCTTCAACACTTGTTATACGTCGCCGTACTAGTCCTTCGCCGGATAATGGGGTTTGAGTTAGTACTAGATTCCACTAGCGAACACCCTTAGCACGCACTGCGGATACAGTGACCAGCCAGGCTATTTCTCCGAGGGTTTGGATCCTGTTGTTTCCCCCTACTTAAAGAGATTGCCTGCAGCCCCATTGTAACAAGGCAATGCGCGACTACATATGGCAACTAATGTTCTAGTCTCTTTCGCCCATCAGATTGCATTGATCCCTTCCCATGCCTGTTTTTACGATTTATCTCCTCTGGAGCACATCTGATTGACGTTAGGGTAATGACTGACCTGGTATACAGGATCCATTGCTACACCAAATTAACATTGTTAAATTGTGAAGGTAGCATAGGTTATCATACTTCAAAGCCTCTTTTATTCAATGTGGAGGCATGTAGCAACGCTTATTCCATTCACTCAATACTGACTTGATAACCTTCTTAAGGCAAAATACAACCTTCATTTTTGTACTGTGTTATATATCTTTAATT
Source organism: Nephila pilipes (assembly GCA_019974015.1). Classification (NCBI taxonomy): domain Eukaryota; kingdom Metazoa; phylum Arthropoda; class Arachnida; order Araneae; family Nephilidae; genus Nephila; species Nephila pilipes. The sequence goes on along the minus strand of BMAW01057835.1, from coordinate 2,350,755 downwards.
AATTTATCTTTGATATTTACATGTACATATCTTGTTCTTCTTGGTGTTGTACTTTAGATGATAGGAGTGTACATGAATAAAACTATAATATGCTGGTCATTATATCTCGTAAAATAAGACATAATCTTAAAATAAGTCTTAAGGCTTCTACTAGTGCAAAAGTTAAAGAGGAACCTGTCTTATGAAAGTTTTAATAAGCCATGAAAGAGTATTGTGTTATTACTCAACAAAAAAGAAGCTGTTTAGCTCTCAGGATGCGGTTTTAGACGACAAAGCACCAAATAAAACCACGTTAAATGGGGTCATTTTAACACATAGTCAAAAAGGGAAGGTGAACACGTGACCAAAAATAACTAATTTTACTTCAATTTTAAGGGTTTTTTTTAATGTTAACTTGCTTAATATAATGTAAGTTACATAACTCATAAGCATGGACAATCTATTTTAATCGGATTAGTTAAGATATATTGTTTTGCGACATATTTAATTTGTTGAGAAACATCTCGAACCTTTTCTAAATGTAAAGCTAATGCAGTTTACTTTTTTCGAAAATACTTAAAAAAGCGGAGAATTAACTCTTAATAAAACTTTCACGATTAGTTAAAACACATACACATGATTCACCACATCCGTGTACTTTCACAATAAGGCAATTTGATTGAAGGTTTGCGGAAACAGTGGTGATGGTATGGAATAAAAATGCAGTGATTAAAAGCTGCTTTGAAAGTGAAACTGCACAAATGATTTCTTCATTTATACTTTGCAACAATAAATAAGACATTTGAGGGTAAATATACAAATAGGAAAATTCTTTGAATAATTCTTCCTTTTAATTCTGCAGCCGAGAGGCAAAATACACTGTTTATATTTATAACTATTTCCGGGTTATGTGTGTGGTTGCAATATATTAAAGGACCTTTCATTCTTTCTCCTTTAAAGATATATATCTCTAATCCTTTATAGTTTGCCAAAAAAAGTTTTTTTTTTTTTAAAGAAAAATTACTTGCCTTGATTTTCCAGTGATAAATATAAAAAAACGTTTACTTACCGTACAATGAGTTCTACTTTAGTTTAAACATCATTATTTAAATTAATAATATACATTTATAATCCATTTTAAGGGAAGCTGGTTAAATTACTATAAGCAGTAGGGCTTGTTGGGTGTAACGGAGAATATGATTTATAAAAGGAAGAAATAGAGTTAAAATAACTTTCATGTGCAAAAATTTAAAAAGGCATTTCTTACCTTTAGGATACATATATATGGAATGCAATGACAAGTAAATTTTTGAAGAAAATCCGTATATGAAATCAAAGCATTTATTCAAATAAAGGAATTACTAAGTAATTATGTCAAAATGTGTCTTTGTTTCTAAAATAATTTTTTTTTAAATACAATAAATTTTTCTCGCAATTATGCATTTTAGATTTTAATGTTTTCAATTTTAAACAGTTTTAATTGTAGGAAATATCAGTAATGAAATATTGTAATATAGACATTAATAACCGTTCTATGGGTCTGGATAACCTCATACAATAGGGTGTAGATAGTCTGAAAGATTTAAATTCGGTTTCTGGGAAGTCCTATTTGTTTTAAAATAATGAGAAAATTCTTTCGAAATCATTTTCAGGTTTTTTTGAAAGTGTAATAATTGCACAAGATTCAGTACCTTAACAGATTCACTTTAATGGGCATGAACTGCAAAAGCCTAGGCGCCAAACACAATGCTTAGTGCGAAAACACAGATGCAGAAAATTTAGGAATTCCTCATTGTACTTAACCGTAGATAACTAAACATTTGTCAAATAAACTATCAACCTGGGACGATTTTGCAAATTCCAGGTGTTCCCGCTTTACGCTCACACCACCTCAATTACCGTACCTTCATAATTATTAAAATGAGTTATCCGAGGGTGATAAAAGCACAACAGCACACTTGCTACTGCCTGAAATCTGCTGTAATCTTCGTCTAACAGTGGAATGTTTAGTGATAACTTGAGGAAGTTTAACATAAAAATTGAAGATATTTTAGATACTGAAAGCCCACAGAAGACACGTCTAAAAATGCGACAAACAAATGCAGAATTTGTACTTTCTGTCCATCTAAGAAAAGCAGAATGGCAAAGTACGTATACAACAGCTGCAACAAGACGTTTATAGACAGTACAGGTTTAACATCTGCTAAGAGCTCAAACGCTTATTTTTACCATTTTGATTTTTTTTTTCTAATTCAAATATTCTAATACACCTCTCAAGTTACGCTAATTTGAAATAAATGAAGGAAATGTAAAAATATACATATTTTTAGTTAATAGTCCATCAATTAAATGAGTAACAGTAATACTGATTTAAGTTAAATTATTTAGGATTAATTTATTACTTAATCGCTTTATATAATTTTTTTTTTTGCTGTTGTATAGTGAGCATTTTTAGTCAGGTAAATGAGGAGGCATAACAAAAGGTGTACATTTTCATTTAATTTTTGATTCCATTTAATTGCCTTTTTAGTGGAATAAATTAACCGAGTAAATGATGGGATTATTGAACTAATCGGCACGAGTTTTTATTAACTATTAAAAGCGTTCATTTTAAACAGTTGGCAAAATAACTGTTCATACAGTTCCTTTTTTAAAATTAAAATAAAGCCGAATAAAAGGTTTAAGCAAACAACAATGTAATTGTTCCTCCTAAGGGGCTATTGTTTTAAGTGAGATGTTTCGGCATGCCATAACATTTTTCAATTTTTTATCGTTCGCTTCAATTTTAATTACATTTAGCTTAAATACATTCAATTTATCGTTGCTTTAATTTTAATCACATTTAGCTTAAATATATTCATTTTAAAAATTTATCGTTTCCTTTAATTTTAATATCGGAAAATTTTACTATTGTTTATTTCTCGATATTTCATCGTTTACTTTAATTCTTATATTTAATTGAGTAATTTAATTATAATTATAAAAAAACGCATCTTGGGTGGCTAAATCTGTTCTTTGGAAAACTTTTTACAGAGCTTTTTAATTTATTTATTTTATTTTTGCTTTTATATTAATATAATATATCAAAACGATATAATAATATAAAAGCAAAAACAAAATAAAATTACCAACTGTTTTGAAATTTAACAAAGCAATTATACAAAAACATAATACAAAAAAGTATTTGTGCACTTAATTGTGTGATACAGTTAATAAAAGTTTTGTTAAATAAAACAAATTAATACTTTGTGTGTGTGATGTCCTTTACATTTAATGATTGCTTCAAGACGTTGACTTCGTGGCATAGAAGATTCCATTAATATTTGTGATGGTTGTGTCTACGCTATATATAATTATTCCATGCTTCAATGAGATATTCTTTTAAATTGTTTTAATTTGTTCTGTTTTTTCAAAATAGTACCCATAAATATTCTATTGGATTAAGGTTAAGTTACTAGTCGCCTTGGAATATTGTAAAGTAATCATATCTTGGTGACCATAGCAGTCTGCTTTTGGTTGTTATTCAGCTGAAAATAAAAGATGTGCTCTAAGCCGAATGATTTCTTTTCACTGCTTATTAAGTTATGTTGCAACACATCGATATATGTTTAAAAAATTATCATTGTACTATCAATAAAATCTAAAATTCCTACTCCAAATCCTAACATTTCCCACTTAATGCCTGAGAGTTGAGAGTATGTATTTTGGATCTAAAGTAGTTTTCTTTTTACGCCAAAAGTTTGGAGAGAAAATTTGAAACTTACTCAACATCAGAACAAATCACTGTTTTCTAAAAATCCATTGGTTTATTTTTGTAGGCCATAAACAAATTTTACGGTTTTATCCGTGAAGTTCTTCCTTTTAAATATGCATTATGGAGAACAATTCTTGAGGTGTTTTTAGGTGTTACTCAGATATAAGATGTTGCAAGGTCCTCAGCAAATTTTTGAGTTGAACTCGTGGTATTTTTTTTATAAATTTTTTGAGCCACACTTCTTTTTGCTTTCGTCGTTAATTTGCTGAGGTTTTCTGGTCTGGATTTATTTTCGATGCATTCAATTTCTTTATATTTTATCACTACGTATCCAGCAGTTGCAAATTGTGATTTTAATTGCTTTTCCGATTTCTCTGTCTGATTTTCATTTTTTAGGAGTTTAACTGTACGGTTTCTTATGTTTAGAGATATTTTTCTAGTTTTAAGTGCCATTCTAAATTACTTCGAGAACAATGTAGATAAATAATATAAAGTTAACAATTATTTACTATTATTATTCAAATAAAACCCTTTCAGTCACGAACGCTATAAACAACAGACTTATCTTGCTGAGGAAGTTTACTAATATTTATACTTCGCAAGGAACTTTTATATTAGTGTGGATAGAAATTTATTAGTTAATTTCAACAATTTTTTTTTGGTGTTTAGTCTAAAACGTACGGTAGATAAATTGTATTTAAAATTATTTTTGTCAAAATGTTTGTTTTTATTTAGAAATTAAAAACATATAGAAGTATACAAATAATTATTTTGCCATCTGTATGTACTGTTATAAAAGTATATAATCGCTGTAAATTGTTTTCGCAAAATAGAAAGGTGATAGCAAAGTAGAACAGAAAAAGTTTTGGAACAAAATGTGAATTTTGTTACTGATCTTTTTTGATATGTTCTTCTCGAAATAAATCTACGTTTCGATAAAAGTTAAACATTTTTCGACACTCAAAAATATATAACTTTTATCGAATTAATGTTATACTAACTATTGGATTAATTATTAATTATTAACTATTATTTGATAACTATTGTAATTATAAACAATTGAATAAATTAAGTGCATTAACAATTGAACTTGATACATTGAATGTACCTAATAGCGTTATAACAACCATTCCCAACTTCCGCAAATTTCCATTCGAATGGTTCGGCTCGTTTTTGAGTACCCCAATCCTCACAATCCTTCAGCCCCCCTCCCCATCCATTTCACTCATTTCAGATACCGATAACTTCTCCAAAATGTGTATGCTGAATTAGAATAAATGATCAATTTTTTCATGATATTGTTTTATTTTAGAAGTAAGCATTCACGTTAACACAAAGATTGGAACCATGAAATATTATTGAGATATTATTTGAAACTGTATATGATTACAAAGCATTGAAAAATTCTGCTCAAAAAAGGGCAAATACAATGTCATATCCGGAGATGTATTTACTCTGCTTCTATATTTATTTTTGATGTGAGCATATGAAAAAAACATCCGTTCAACAAGTTGTATGCTAGTATACGGCAACAACAACACTGTGGTCTTTTTTTTTTAAAGTTACCATATTCGTCAAACGATAGGACCAAAAAAAAAAAAAAAAAAAAAAAAAACAGACTAATTTCACCATTACGCCATTGAAGAGGTTTTCAGTGTGTGATTGTTATTGTTTATTAACGTCGCACGATGCAACACGAGGGCTATTGGTGACGGATCTTGTATAATAATTCAGTATTCGTCATGTGCTTTATAACCCTAACAAAGTGGATACTCATATACCTTAATATTTTTTTAATGATCGATTTCAATTGAGTAAATCAAAAACAGAAAATGTGCATCAAAAACAATTGGTGCGTATTAAATGCAAAATCTTCAAATACCAAAAACAAACGAGTAATTCTTATTCTTTATTAAATAATTTCCAGTACGATTAAATACTAGTTCATTTCACTGATTTTATGAGTTATTTAATTAGTTCATAGCTTTTTTGTTTCAGTCTGCTTCGAAATGGGGAATCAGTAACAGGCAATGCGAAGCAAATGGAACCGCGATGCGAATCAGAAACAAATCATTCAGTTTTTATGAATAAAGTACAGAATAACACAAAAAAGTTAGATAAAATTTCCGATTTCTTAGGGATTTAAATTCGAAATTATACAAGAATTACGCATCAAAAGGAATGTTGCAAATGAAACGCGAATCATTCAAAAATGAGTAAATGAATCATCGTAACTCAATATAATAGTAAAAATCAGATTTTAAATGGATTCAATGCTTGTGTTTCTTTAAGAACCCCTGTAAAAATATTTATTTTTAAATAACTAGCGAACTATAAATGTTTGTTGTTTTGTTTTATTATTACCTTCGGAAGGAAACATTTCTATATCTTTGTTCGTATACGACTGTTACTATTATTATTCTTTAATAATTCATCGTATGAAATATTACTTTTTGAATACACACACCAAAAAGAATGTCTCTCCGATCTTTCCAGCTGGTTTAGATAAGCTTCAAAATAAACTGATATTAAATGTAAACAAAAAAAAAATCTTTTTTTTTTTTTTCAAAACTGAGAAAGATAATTTAAGTTTATACACAGTTGGTTGTGACATTTTTTAAAAACCAAAAATTTCGAATTCGTTCCGAAATTTATGGCAGTATTCGCTTCCTTCTTAGCTTGATATCCAAGGAGAGGAATGTTTTTTTTTTTGTTAAGCCTTTTTCAAAACAGTTGAAAGAAAAAACCGCGGACCCAAACATTGCGACAGATGTTATTCGAAGGTTAGGTCCTACGTCAAACGAAAACAGGATTTTCGAACTTGCTCGCGAAAAAGAAAATGAAAGGAATAATGAAATTATTTTCCATTTAAGTTCAAATTCGTAACGGAATTATCAATTATTCAAGGCCCTGAAGGGTTGGTGAATTTATTTTTTGATTTCGCAAACTGCTTTAAAATGTTAATCAAGTTAATTTGAAATTTTAAGCACATCACTTTCAGTATTAAAACTAATCATTTAACTGCATGCACAGAATTAATATATGATGACATAAGCAAGAAATTATTTATGTAAAATCTTTTATCTATGATTTTATTAAAATAACAAAAAAAATTATTTAAATTTTCTTTAACTATTTTTGAAAAGTATTTAAATGCTAACAGGAAAACAAGGATTGCTTAAGGAGTGGCATTTAAATATATAATTATTTGAAAGTAGAACATTTTTTGGTTATAACTTTAATGATTCAAAACTTAAAAAGTCACAAAAGTAAAAATAAAAAAATTAAGGAAAACATTCAATATTTAAGTTCAATATTATTGTTAGAGGGAAGGTTTTCGAATTCCAAACATTTGGTGAAATTATTTTTCAAATTTTTTAATTTTAATGAAAAAATATAAGAAAATTATTGTCAAACTAATTTAGTTTGTAAAGAATTTAATTTTCTTGTTTATGATATTCCTTATTTCTGTGCTAAAATCTTTTTTTAACTAAATTCGTGATTTATTATCTTTATACTTCTATTACTCTTAAATTAAAGATTTCGTGTGTAGAAGAAATTTGTAGTTGTTGAAACTATCATTCTAATTTTAAGATCATACATAAGTGATATCCGCGTGCTTCCATTATTTTTTCTCTGAAAATACATGAATATACTTAATAAATGTTCACTAGGTAGTGTATACATCAGTGAAAAAAATATTTGGAAAATTTATGTTTTTCTCATTATTTAAATAAAGGAACGACCAAGAATAAAATTCTGGGACGGTAACAACGAAATAAATTTTCAGTAATATTTTTATAGCTGATTGATAAATTCAAATTAAGCACATTATTACTTTCTTCCTGGAACAGGAATTTATTTTAGCTATTAATTTTAATTCAGTATTGTGTGAAGCATTTTGCAAAATACGACGATGTTTCAAATTTCTTCATATTGCGCGTGTTTTGTCATTTTTACAACAGGCCTATCAAACTCAAGGTAAAATGTTGCCATTACCTAGTTTCACAATTAAAACCACATTTTAATGAAATACAGCGGTATTATTTTCCTTCTAAATAGCCTTGTGAGATTTTTTGGTAAAATAAAGCTGCTTCATGCAATACAATTTTCAAATCATATATAACGATTACTTTTTTCGACAAATATGATTAGTTTGTTTCAATTACATTCACTTCAAATGGCTTTTTACTTGGACGTACTTTGTAACGAACCTTATTTTTAAAACATTTTCTACAACTTTTTCTAAAGGTAACACGGATGCGTGTATATTGGTGTAATGACTAAATGCAGTTTCAACACAACCAATGACGATTTGGACATCTGGAGGATTTTGAAACCTCTCGAAGAGGAAATGTTACGGCGAATTATTTTTCTCCTTAATGTGTCAGTTCTACGTTTAATTAGTGTTTATATGTTATAATAATAATTATTATTTAAAATGTTGTTACAAAAAAAAGATGCATACAATACAACAATTGTATTTTTTGAAGATCATTCAAGGCATTATGGGAGGGTTGCTTAAGATCCATTGCATAACGAGGCAAATTATCACAAAAAATATATTGTGAGGTACTAATCAAAGTGATGTGAAAATTTGGGGAGTAGGCTGCCAGCTCAGGTGTCACCTTTGTCACTTAATCGAGATTCAAAATTACGAGGTCCGTCGCCAATATCTAAGGGATTGCTATCAGGTGTAACGTCAGTAAAAATAATCAATAAATCCAAAACATATCCCAAATATTCTTGCCATTTCAAATAAGCTTCTTACCACATTAAAAGTATTTGAATTTCCTTCATCGTGTACGCCCTCTGACCAAGTGATCGTTTATTAACGTCGTACTAAGAAGCAACACGAGAGCTGTTGGCGACTGAATTCACAATTATGAACCTTGGTCAAATGACGAGGTCGACGCCTGAACTTGCATCTCTCTCTCTCCAAACTTCCACATCACGCCAATGGGTGAACTTGGGACCTCGACAGATTTAATGTGCTTCAAGCCCCCTTCAAGGTAGGATTTTAGTGGCATGATGGTTCGAGTTCACGACTTGACGAACACAAAGTCGGCCGAAAGTCTGCAACCATAACCACTAGGCTACCACGGCCACATGTTCGTTTTTTTTCTTATATATTTTATTCACATTTGCGATTGTAGTTTACTATTACAGATTTTTTTTTTATTTCGTATGACATTTATGTGTGTAGTTTATTACATTTTAAATAGTTATATAGAAAAATTTTATATTTATGTCTAATAATTTTTTTTTTAAAATTGATTCTCATTCATAAGTTAAATTTCATAATTTGCCTCTTAAAAATGAATTTTCAGGGCAAATTTTGTTTTAAATACGAACTTCAAGCCTCTTCTTACGAAATTTTTTTTCATTCATCTAAGGGACATTGTATTTTCAAATATTATTAATATCCATTTGAAGAATAAATTTGAACATTTGTCTTTGATTACGATATTTGTTATAAGGTCCCTCCTAAATTAAGGAATTTTCTAATTGTATTATCCGGATTTCCTCATTATCGAATTTTTATTTTTTTTACCATCTTTTATATTTTTTCAATATCCAAAATCTTTGCTGTATTATTAAAATTTGAAAAGCACTTTAAAAGTTTTCATTTAACTTATTTGCGTTCTCTTTTACACATTTTATCGGATTGCTTTCGATTTTTTACTTTGAACAAGGCGAGATATTCTCTTCTACAAGATTCAGCACATTTTTATTCATCAACAGCGGTTTTTGTGCAAATACTTTTTTTTTTTCATCTTCGCAAATCAACACGTTAGCATTTTTTTTTGTTATATTATCGTCACTTCCTTTGAGAGGTATGAATTCGTCACTCTGCACGCATGATGGTTTTACGCTAAGACCGCGTCAACATTAGTATGTGTATGTTTAATTTATAATTTTTTGCGGATACAAAATCGCATTGCCCCTGAATATCTTATTTTCATTTGTCTTCAGCTTGTTTTGAAAATGCAGAAGTATTTGTCTGTTTCGCGTTTATTAAAAATTCTTATTTAGGTTAGTGAAGATCCCCTTTGTTCGGAAACAATTAAAATGTGGGAAGAAATTTTTAAATATCATAATTATTTTATCAAAACTAGAATCAGAATATACAAATCTTACAAGAAATGAAAATTATCTTTAAATTTAATTATATGTACTTTTTGATATAGTTTCACAAAATTGCAAAGAACAAAATTATCTTTAAATTTAATTACATATACTGTTTGATACAGTTTCACAAAATTGCAATGAAGAAAATATATCGGTGATTAAAAAACACTTAGAAAAAATTATATAATTTAAATAATCTATCCGTAATATCTTAAAAATGTAATTTAATCAATAATAGTTTCCATCTGAGACAACAATACATATTCAATGCATTCATAGCCTACTTTAGACAGCTGTCTGACAGAAATATTTATTTTTATCCAACGATTTGATAAAGCCCTTTTAGAAAACTATTGATAACGTATTATTGATACATGAAGGATTACATATCTATTAATTTACAACTCATTTTCTTATCACTACAACATTTTTAGTTAAAGAAACCAGAAGATAAAATTTTAGTTCAAACCAGTGCCAAGCGGCCACTGAATTTGCATCTGGACATTTTCACTACTGTTAAGATAGTCAGTTAGTATGAGAGGAAATTTATGTGTGAGAAAACCGTTATACCTATATATCTTAAGATTATCATGCATAAGATTATACAAAGTAAAAGTTTTCTAACTTCGGAACTCATCCCCATACAACTTAAGTTAGCCGGTTGTAACCAGATATGTGATTCACAGGTGCCAAAAATTCTCACCTATAAAAGTAAGAAATTTTTATCACCTGGTGACAGTTTGTAAATCTCAACATATGCTGTTTCTTAAGTGGTTCTTATCTAACACTGGAGTATTGTGTGGTCTTTTAGACTGTACGCGGTGATGCTACTCTGACAGGTCGCTCTTTTTCAAAGACGATGGTTAGATAGAGGTGTAGATAAAACGATTCTTAAGTAGTATCATCTTATCCGGACCATGAGTTAGATTGCTTGACTCGAGATATGATTGACTCGAGATATATTCAAGATACTGGACCTCGACGTCAGATATATCGAAGAAAAATGTAGTATCGTGAAATCTCTAATTGATATTTTACATGTTATTAAGTGAAGACTCATTAACATAAAATCTGTCAATCATAGTTCGAGGTAATCTGGTTTGGTACAGTAACAGACTCTTAATCAATGGGTAGAGGTTTTGGGTCTCAGACTTCCGAAAATCGTCACGTAGAAGTACTTATGCACGTTTAATCTAAAACTAAACAACGTAATTGTTTATTACGATTCCATAATTATGATTAAAACACAAATGTAATGTCACAAAACATTATTCGAATTAAGTTAAACAAAATAAATTTTTTTGACTAGATCATGAAAAAAAAAACATTCTCTGCTGGCGAGACGAAATAATAATTTATCGCTACCTATTGCTTTAGTTTCAGTGATGACCCGGACGTGATCGGTTCGAATCAAACAGTTACGGATGTCGTCACAAATCGTCGGAACTCCAAGTTCTCAGAATGGTGTGACGCAGTAGCATAGTGAGAAATTTTTCAAAAGGTGGTGGTGGTTCTTCCACATTAACTCATGTTTTAAAATTAATTTCTAAATTCATTGTTTATTTTCGAGGTGAAAAAAATATTTATGGGGAATACGGGAATACGAATATAAGTTTTTTCTAAAAAAATAAAACTTTTTTCAGTATGCAGCAATCCTTCTTGAGACCCATATTCCCTAACCCGTCGCTATGCCACTGGTATGACGTGAATGTGGTGTGCCAGGTCAAGTGTCGCTTTCATCACGAGTCTGTGGTTCAAAATAATTTCATTTGTCGCCAGTAGTCTTCGTGTTATTTATAGAGAGATATTCATTCTAACCAAACAAAAAAATTTGCGAATCTGTTTGTGAAAATCATATTCGCATAGTGAATCTTACATTTCATTGATTTATTGAACATTCTTATTATTTATCCAATAGCATCCATAATATGCACAAGGCGTAGAAAAATTGTGACTCCTACAGTCCAGAGTACAATGCTGAGATTTTTAGTTAGAAAGAGTTTTACAAAAACGTTACTCTATGTGGATAATAGCTTGTACCAGATATTTTGATTCTTACAAAGACTAGCATTATAACTGCATTTTAGTTTATTTTTATATTTCTCTTTTACAGCAGTCAGTTGATTAGGATTTAATTGAAAGGATACTCAAGCTCATTACATGATGTATATGATGTAATAGTTTGAATTTACAATATCTTTCAAAGGTTGAAACGTGACTTATATAGATTAGAATTAGTTATGTGTAATGAATAGATCTCATGAATTGCATTTATAAGTAGAGAAGAATGTAACAGGAAGCTAATTATTAGTAGAAAGAGGGAGTGGAAGTCATAAATGAAAGAATAATGGTAATATTGACAAGAGTAAAGAGTGATCAGTTCTCAGCCAGGAAATAACTACATAGGGTCAGTGAATCGAACCCTCATCTCTAAATCTACCAAGGACTTGGACTAGAATGATTAGATAAGTACTTAATTATTATTTTTTAAAGATAGAACATGACGCGTACAGGGCATATCCAAGTTTGAGATGTCTGAGGATTCACTTTTGATTGATCTTTAGATCTGAATAAAATAACTTAGATAACAGTTATTTATGAATTTCTATTCTTATGACTATTGATTCGTCACTGTTTTAATAATATTTTAAATAACAGGGAAATGAAATGATACACCAGGACATTAGAGATGTAAAAGAACAATAGGCATTTTTATAATGTATATTTACGATTTTTAAAATTATATTTCGCTTTTACTTATTATTTCAGATTTAATTATATCTGTTCAATTTCTCATATTTCTAAATTATGAATTTTTCAATATGAACCAATACAGAAAACCATATATCTAAAATTCTAAACATTTCATCATTTACGATAGCTTCATAAATATTTACATTTAATAAATGAATAATTCTGGTTTTTTTCATATTTTATTATTATTTAACTAACTTTCTGAGTCCTGTAAAATTACTTGCTGCTGCTCTCTTCAACAACAATGCATGAAGCTAATATAGCCCGAGGGAAGTCCTTTTGAGTCAAGTTGACGAGAGCGCAGCAAAAAGCGCATCAGACAACGTTTTTTTAGACCTAATGGTCGAGGGTTCGAAACGCAACCGAAGCTCCAGGATCAATAGTCTTCCCCCACCATGGTGTAGAAAAAATAACCCCAACCCCTATGCGGTAGGAAAAATATCACCCATCGAATCCTTATTCGCTGGAATGATAAGACACGAATATGCTTATGAAATGTGACGTGTCTTATCACTTATTCTAAAACACATAACTTCCTTTATAGTGAATCAAAGGGGAGAATTATTAAAAATTTAACTTTTAATATTAATTTAATGCCGAATTAACATTGTGCACATAATATGCGAAAGAATAAATGAATAAAAAACAGAAATTCATTGACAAAATGCAGTAACCAATCACAACTATAGCACTTAAAGAGCTGAATGTTGTTCTTTTAAAGTGAATCCAGCCTTAAAAATAAAAATGCTTTCAGATATAGTTAATCATTTAATAAAATAGGATAAAGTTATGGGTACAATTATATCATAATTACTTATTCATATGTTTAAAGTTACTATCTTTTGTAAACTTGCGACATTGGGCTTCATCACAATTTTCTCTTCAACTAATTCTTTATCTTCAGACTATTATTTGTGACTTCTTTAGTTAAGATTAGTAATTACTGAAGAAGGAAATAAAATGTGGGCATTACAAATGCTTTTCACTTACAACCATTATTTTTAAATAAATTTTAAACTATTAATTTTTTTCTCAATAATTCATGTCAAGCAAAAAGTCACTATTAAATTATATATTGCGTGAATTTTTAGCTTAAGTGTAACTTCAATTTAATTTTGTTTAATTTAGATAACGCTGGAGCTCCTCATTGTTTTGAATCAATTTATCTTTAACAGCATAACAATAACAAAAATCTTTTAAAATAGGAAAAAGTACAATTACGATTTATGTTGGGTTATTGTGTTTGAAAGCTGTGTAAATGTATTATTTTAAATAAAAATATGCTACTGTGTTTCAATACATGCAGATAAAATATGTATTAAAATAACCGTAAAGGATATAAAATGGTTCAAAATTCTAACATCTCATAACAGGATTCTCACACATATTTCTCCTCAACTAACCCTTTGGGATTTTCATACGAAGTGTTTTGATTTGAGAACCTCGTTTTGTGAATGCGACTTGGGTAAATCAGAATATAAATACTGAAATGTAGTTTATAAGATTTATGAGATCACATTTTTAAGCTGCTAAGAGCTTAATGTGAGAGTTAGTAGTAACGGAGAGATTGGAAGGTTTAAGGCTACCATATTAGTTCTGTATGCACGCTTAGTTTGATGTTAGATTGGTAACAGACTCAGACATTTCTTAAAATCTAGTTGTTAAGTATTTATTTATGATTATATTTTATAGTGGACCGGTGAGAATTTGCTCTACAGGTGTGATAAGCAGCGACGTAGTTGGAGAAGTGGGCCAAATTGATGTTATTGAAAACGTGTAGAGAAACAAATTGTTGTTACGAATTACATTCTTAAATGCACAAAAAGGAAAATGAAAATATTCGCATACTCAGTCCATTACTCCATCAGTACGAGGATATCGTTTTCATTTGTCATTTCTCTCTTTCTGATCCTAACTGAGAACAGCTATAGCTCAGGGCACAGGAAAGATTGCCAGCCTTGACTTAGCTGTGTGTGGAGCGAAAGATTACCCACAGCATACATTTTGATGAACTATTCGACACATTTGCATCAGCACATTTAAGAAAATTTCTCCTTTTTGTTAATAATTAAATTTGAAGCATTATACAACAAACGATTTTTTTTAAAAAACTTTAAACCAACTTCATATTTTCAGGTTATAATATTATTATATATTTGTAATGTTTTACCTTTTTGCAATATTGTATTTGAATATATTTCAATAATTATATTTTCGAACTACCATTAAAATATGTATGACACCTGTTGGTGTGAGAAAATTATGGCTCCCATGTTTTTTTGTCGAGAAAAAGATGTTCCGTGTATAATATGGTCAGTGAAAACCTATATTCGTTAGTGAGGGGTAGGAGCGGAAACGAGCTCCAAAATAGATGGTGCAGTGAAAATAAAGTCTGTTCCTATTGTGACGGGTCTATCCGCGACCTGGTCACTAACTAGTAGTCCTCTTGGGGAATTTTTACTCCTCAGCAGTTATTTGTATCAGAGGACTTCCTCCGAAGAAGAAAACGTAAACGTGCAAATAAGACTGGAATGTGTTTATATAGAGTAAGCCAAGAGGGCAGAGAGGGGATTGATCTCTAGTTGAATTGTTCTGTAGACTTGTAGCTTGATTGATCAATAAAGTAAATTGTTTTAGAAATATCAGCCTTTCCTTCCCTACCTTCCCATCCGTCCGATCAATTATTCTCACACTATCTGTTAAAGACGGAATCCTTATTGATTCTGTATAATCTAGCGAGAAAATAGCCATCCCACTATCGTTGTTATCTTAATTATTTTACTTCGTTCTATTATTATAACTATTGGAACATCTTGAAAATATAAACAATTAAATTATTTAAAATTATTTAAAATAAGTAACTTGAAAATTTTATCTTAAAATACTATTATTTTAAGTACATTTTTTAAATTTTACTTTGCTTCCCCATTGCATTTTAGCTAACAAGAAATAGCACGAAATCATCATTTGTCCTTGGGCGCTGAAAACCTTAGCTATGTCTCTGGTGATAAGCCTTTTGATTTTCTTAAAAGAATACTAAATAATAATTTGATTTTTAATACTGACACTTTCCAGTCTGAAGTCAATTAATTTGTGATTGGATCAAATACGTGTTATCTCCAGTGTTTAATCACCGCCTGTAGAGGTCGTTTTGTAAGGGATAAATGTAAGTTGTTACTCACACAAACCCCTCAGACCAGAATCAGATTAAGTTCAGAGTAGATTAGTGTGAATCAGACTCAGTGAGTCTTAGTGTGTGTAAGAGATTGAGTTGACACTCAAGAGTAAGGTCACAAGAGATTTGAATCATTAAAAGTAATCTGCGCTGATCACCAAAATAACACGAAAGGATTTTGAAAAAATAAAAGGAACTGTTGTTAATAATTAGAAAGTTGTAAGTCTGTTCTTGTTTGAAGTTCAAAGATAAGTTCAAAGTTCTAGAAGTATAAACTAAGTTAAAAAAAGTTAATAATTAAATAAGTTCAGAAAAGTAAATAATAATCAAGGTATTGTGCTTAAGTCTAATACTAAGAAAAGAAAAGAATGTGTGATGAAAGTGAGTTTCTTACGAATCGGAAATGGAAAAAAAAATTGTTAGTAAAAGTGAAAAAAAAAGTACTTTAGTGACATATTAAAAAGTTAAAGTTTTCTGCAGAGAGAATTCGGAGCACCTCATATTTTTAAAAATTTTCTTAGCGGAATTTGCTCTCCAAAATTTTACTAATCAAAGTTCATTATATTATTAAAATAACTCATTTTCGCAAATTGTAATTCTGCAATATTGAAAAAGACGAAAAACAATAAGAGAATAATTTAAATTAAACGACAATTTATTGAAACGAATCGTGGAAAGAAAAGAATGAGTTATAGCAATTCCCAAGTATTTGAATATTTCTTTTACAACTTTTCAAAATTTATAATTTCAAACAAATTTTTTTTCTCGAAATTCTAATTTTTAAAAATGATTATTCTAGCTAGAAATTCCAAAAATTCCAAACGAGCTAGATGCTGATATAATTCAAATTTATTTTGAAATTATTCTTTAATTCTGAAGGGAAAAAAACATATCTTAATACTCTCCTATATTTAACTTTTAACGATTTGATTACAAAGATTATAAGTACATATACTTTTTCCTTCAATGTTGTACAAAGTGGATAAATATTCTTAAGTTAATAAAGTCAAGGGAAGTCGGAATTTCCGCAACATGAAAAAAAGATATATTATTCAATATGCAGTGAAGGTTAATACTCTATACGCACACGTGTTCTTTGAAGGAAATGATTCAGCCCTAGATATATATCCTTCTAAACGGTAATGACATTTGTTTACTTAACGGTAGCAACATAATTTTTTTTTCTATTCTTCTTTATAGTAATGCTTAGAATCGAGTATTTTTCATTGAGGGTAAACATAATTAACTTTCACTCACACAAATAGTAATAAGGACGTGACTCAATGTTATCATCTTCTAGTCTTACACGAAAACAATATGCTATGATTTTATTGTTCATTTTGGTTTATAATGTTACTTGTAAAAATCTGTCGATTCGCACGTGCGCGTGCGGTGTTTTCATACGATAAATTAAGTTTTATATAATTGAATTGTCCATTTGGAAATATTAATTCATTTGGGTACAACACAGATTTATACAACATTTATATACTTAAATATTAATGAACCGTGTCTGAATAAAAAAAGGAAATTAATTAAACTGTTCTGATTTTATTTCGATGATGCACAAACATTTTTCATGCTCTTTGTGGTATTATCTGTATCCTACATATTCGATCAAATTGGAAAAATTAGGCATGAAATAAATTTGTTCAATAAACATTATATTTCAGTTAACAACTGTGGCAAACTCAGTTGTAATTGAAACTTTTTTAAAAAATATTTTCTGAAACACTGCTAAACAAAATCAGAGCAATATTATATTTTTTATGCTCGTTTAAGATCTACATATTTCCTCCAACGTATTGGATGGTTCTTTTAAGTCCTGTACGAGAAAAAAAAATAGGACGGGCATGGAGTTAATTGCACACAAATTCCTTTACTTCATTCGATGAAATTACACCCCCCCCTCTTCCCTTGTCATCTTTGAGAAGTCAAAACAAACGATACCGAAATTCTATCTGGGCGAATGATATAGCCTCATTTCATTTTTCCCTAACGGAGAAAGCTTGAATGCAACTCGTGTTAATGTTCAGGATCCATCTTGATTTCGAGAAACATCTTTGAATCGAATCTATCAGAATGGGCTCCCAAAAGTTTAGAAAGGGTCACCAATATATGGTAAGATCAATTGGTAATCACCTAACTAGCTGTAGATATATCAAGAAATAGGAGATCAATAAGTGGGCTATTCAAGAAACTAACAACACTTATTCACATAAAAAATACTTAAAATAAATTAAATTTGACACAGAAATATCAGGTGACGACTTGACCAGTTAACTGAAGAAGAGGTAACCGGCGTCAGAAGCTGACTATCGGGTGGACGCAAGTTTCGCTTTCATCGAGCGCCTAGGCCATCCAAGTGGCCTTCAAATTTGTATCAGTATGAGTTGATTAAAGCTTGGCAGTTCAGAATGGATTTTGTCTCTCTGTAGCAGTGGATGAGCAACTGAATTTTAATTGATCATCGGATAAGGAGCTGGTTTACTATTGGTTGTTATGCTTTAGAGGTTGAAGTAAAATCTTGCTGAAAAAATTTAATTGTGTAGCCAGAGAAAGAATTCGCTGAATTTTCATTTGTTGTTGATATGCGGAGGAGAATGTTCCTATTGGCTGTCTTGGAGAGGCTCTATTGAGTGGGAGGAAAGAGGATAGAGCATGAACAGTGTAGGTTTTACGGCTTGTTGAAGAAAATTGAATTTGAGAGATTTTTAAAGAATTTTTGAAAAAAGTAGTAAAATAATTTTTTCTAAATGAAAATTTAGGAAGAGAAATTAATTTTAAGAGGGCCGATGAGAGTCTAGAAGGATTCTTCAATGTCCTTTAGAAAAACCATTCGAATTAAAACTCTTTCTTTCTCTTAAAATGAAACAACGCCCCCCCCCCCCTTTATTTGTGTATATACGTTGAAGAACATTGTTTAATTTATTGAAAGATAAATGGGTCAAAGAAATTTGTCGAAGTCAGTCAAATTAGTCAAAGAAATCGATTAATTTTTGTGAATTGCTATAAATCCCTCCCCTTTTTTTTTAAATAAATTAAATTTGTACATTATCGAGTGAAATAACAAAATTTCATTTCGGAGAAAAAATGTGAAACAGTCTAGAAAAGTTGTATTTAAATAAAGGAAATCCAGAAAATTTTCATCTTCATAATTAGGTGAATTAAGAACGGTATAAACCTTTTAATCAACTTGATAAAAATTAAAAAGAGTGAGTTTTCTTTAATATCTAACCACTAATTTCAGTATAATACTTATATACAGAGCTCTCTATTTTAATGTTAAAAGTGAAAGCTCTTTAACTTTATTTATGAATACTTGGATGTTATCATTTTCGGAATTAATAAAAAAAAAATTTCAAATTTTCTTTTAGTCAAATAACTGTCGAAAAATAGCCAATATCGTAATAAATAAAACGAGAAAAGTTTCAGCCGAATGTAAAATGATAAGAATTAAAATTATCAAGTTTTACCATATTGATAATAGAGTGATTTGCATAGTTCAGGGATAAAATGGAAATATATTGCGCTTGTAAAAATGATTTTCAAAAATAAAGATATAAATGTGTTTCCAATCTTTATCACTATACCAACATTACAATATGTTTGCAAATGCATGGTGGCTTAAAATAATTTGATATTTTTCTGTGTTGATAGAAAAATTAACAAAAGAATACTCCATAGATTTATTCACCTTACACAACAGTTAATTAAATCTGTATTACTTTTTATTTTAAAAGAAAGACTTGGAAGTGTTATTTAGCAAAATAATATTTACTTCATTTTTTATTGTTATTATGCTTTTACTTTTCATAAATTTAATGACAAATCAAAAGTGTTTCAAATATTGAATATGAATGAAGTAATAGCTACAAAAAATCCTCAATTAGTGATATACAAGAGTTTTTCTTAAAGTGAATATTTCATAAGTATAATACATGTAGAAAATTTATATATAAAGATACTTTATATTCCTTTTGTTAGATGGCAGCACGAGCTAAGAGCATGATCTTGGACACAGTTTACACTATTGCTACTAGATGTCAGCACGTACACTGTATATACTTGAAGTGAAGCTATTGATTTCAAGTTGGCACGGAGAATACATTTTCAAATGCATAGCCTTCTTGTTCTGAATTCTTTTTGAAAAATCCATCTTTTTTTTTTTTTTGTCTGAAGGATCGGTCAAGTGTTTATATATTTCTTCTTTGTAGGTAAAGCTTCCAAAAAAAAATTAAACCTTTATATGAATTCTTATGATAATGAATATATTTCTCAATTCAACTTAACTCAACATGAAAAAAAATATTGCTATTATAAATATTTTATAAGACTGTTATATTTGAAATGTAATGTATTAAATAATTCCTTAATTCGTTTTATGCAAATGTAAGTAGAATGGTATCATATAATATATCAAAATAATTTTGTCAATATATTAAAGAAAACTTTAATATTTTATGACAATAGTAATAGAGCTGTGATTTGATTTTTAAAAGAGTTTCGAATAAAATTGAAATTATGTTATAAGTGGTTTAATCCAAACGTTGCTACATTAAACACATAATACCACAAAACACACACACACACACACACACACACACTGTATCTCATACACACACACACACACACACACACACACACACACACACAAGCAATACGTAACTGAACGAAGGGCTACCG
>BMAW01057835.1:2246433-2320820 GCA_019974015.1 Nephila pilipes | reverse complement strand
ATGTGTATACATACATATATATATATATATATATATATATATATATATATATATATATATATATATATATATATATATATATATATATATATATATATATAATATATATTATGAATTTAGCTATGCAGAGAAGTCTTAAGATTAACAAATAAAAGTTAAATTTATAACTCGATTATTTTTTTGTAATAATTATAACTTTACAATACCCCGAAATAATAATCAAATTTTTTACTGAGGTTACTTCAAGTCTACGACTTTCTGACAACCAAACAAATCAGGGTTAAATGCAGTAATTTACAACGGTATGTACTTAAAGATCAATTAATATGCAGAATAAATGTTATCCAGATATCTTTGTTATTTCTTAGTATTATTTAAAACTTAAACAATAATTCTTCGCCTGTTTGTGCATATATGTGTGTTAGAATTTAGGAATATAATAATGGGAATTTATGTATTGTTATTATATGCCTTACGAGTGCGAAATTTAGATATAAGTGCACACGTGCACATTAATATAAAACATTTATGTCAAAGTAATGTCATGTACCATCGCCATGGATAAAGGAGTCACCATTGTGCAACGATGCATACGACTCGAATTGATTGCTTACAGGGTCAGCGAATGTTATATCAATGGGAACTCAAATTTCTCACTGGACGTGGTGAGAATGGTGTGAGTAAGATGTTAATTCAGGTTTCCACTTCGTCAAATTATCTTAGTTCAAAATAACGAGCCATATTCGCTGTGGTTAGTGAATCTTTGAAACAGAAGGGAATAAATAGCCACTTGCGTTCAATGTAATAACAACTATAGGCATAAATATCGATCACGTCGAAAATTTGCTTACTGTTGCCAGTAAATTTTTAAAAAGTCTTTATTTCAAATATTTCTCCTCTAAAGAGAGTTGGATACGTATTTGAAAACGCGGTACAGATTTTTATTTTATACGGATTTCGAGGTTCCCTTTACATTCGGTTTTTGTGCAATTTATTAGTTGTGGAAATAGATAACTATACTTGATTCAAATCTACATGATAATTCTGTTAGATATCAAAGTCTTCTTGATTGCATGGTGGGGTGTGAAGAATAGGGGTTGCCGACTTATGTTTAATTTTTTTTTAAATACCACAATGAAATATACAATATTATTATTGAAAATCTTGGAAAAATAATCTTTCTATCTCAATACTAAAAGACCACGATGAATACTTTTATAGACTCCAATAAACCATCTTAATACCTGTAAATTTTAAACCTATAAATTTACTTAACTATAAAATGTTAAAAGCCTGCTAATTTACATGAAAATTTTAAAACGCGATTTTTTTTCTTTTCCCTCAACTAATTCGACCAATTTTGAATTTTTTCAACGAAATTATTTTCTTTCTTCTTATTTTCGAAACGTAATTCAACATGTCCGTGTAATGAACATGTCCGTATCTGACATGTTCATCAAACTATAAATTTACAATAAATTGTCATCTCGGCAATCAAAAGAACAACTCTCCTCCGACCAATAGCTAAACATCCTTTGGTATTTCAGTGTAGTCAGATGCAATTAATAAATGTAGTAACGTAACCTTCATGAATGATACATGTTTTTAAGTATTCAAAACGAGAAAAAAAAGTGTCACAAACATTCAGTATCAATGTTTTAATTGATTGATGATGGAATATTTGACTGGATTATGAGGGAATAATTAAACAAAGGTTATAAACCCGTTTTAAAGCATATAATTCCAATTTAATACCATTCAAGGGTTTATCTTCTTTTGGTAAATACAGGCATCATAATCTCGATCTACGCTAGTGATCTTTTCCCCCCATGGGGTTTATTGGTTTTGGTAGACACGGTGAAGCTCCCTCGGGATAACCTAGCGACTCTTCTCTATTTTTGACATTTCTTCTCATCCAACTTATTGTCTTTTTTATCAAATGTCTGGATCACAGTTACATATTATATTATCCAGTGTAGACACATCTGGCACTCGCGACTATAAACTCCATCATCACTCTCTCATTCATTCCATCTAAATTATTAAATATCAAAGTATTTCACCCTTTGTAAAGAAGTACGAAATTTTTTATCAGCTATTGCTTTATCCAAAAGTTCACCGTAAGGATTATCGCACCTGGAATTTATCTCGTTCTCTCTTGATTAATTGTTTACACACGTTGCAATAAGAAGCAACACGAGATCTATTTGAGTTTAATTTAGTTTAGTTTTTGTTAACGTCGCACTTAAAGCAACACGAGAGATATTGGCGATGGACCTTGTAATTTTGAACCTCGGTCAAGGGACGAGGACGACACTTCAGCTGGCACCCCCTCTCTTAACTTCCACATCAAGCCAAAAGGAAGGACTTTGAGGCCCCGACAGATTTCATGTGCATCAGCTCCGGCTACACTGCGGGTCTTTAGTGGCCAAGGCTCCAACCCCCGTGACTGAACAAAAACTGCCGGCGACGAATCCGAAATCATTACCACTAGGCTACTGCTGTCACGAAATCTATTGGAGATGGACCTCGGAATTGGGGTCTTCGGTCAAGTGAAGAGGACATGGCACCTAAGTTGACCTCATACTCTCCAAACTTCTACACCTCGCCAAAGGAGAGACTTGGGTTCTCCACAGATTTAACGTGTCCAGCTACACGGAGAGTCTTTAGTAGAATCTGAGTTTTAACCGTCGACTTAATGGGAAGAATGCCGGCCGCGAACTCACGACCATGGCCTCTAGACTACCGTGGCCTCGTTCTCTCTTATTTTTTTTACAACTATCTATTATTTGCTGCCATTTCAGAAAAAAACGCATTTCATAAAAAACAAAGATAGTAGTATAGATAGAGGTACAACAGTCAGAAGCATCTGGTCATCCTCTGGAGTTTCAGGGATAATAGCCTTTGTTGGTCCACATTCGTTATAAATGAATCAATTGATCAATCAGTCAATTTCAAACTCCACTTTTCAAGACACCAGTCAAAACCTATGCCTACTACTGCAGGCAGTAGGCATAGCCATGCAGCTACCAAATGTAGAGTCGCTACTCGACACCTAACATACAGCCAACTTAAACCTCACATCCAAGCATCATAGCAGTTACCTTGGGGATCGTTAGACAACAACGTCAGGTGTTTAAAATGCATTAATAAATGCTACTCAATTTTTGTTTTAATTTGATTGTTCATTAATGTCGCGCTGAAAAGCAACACGAGGATATTGATGACGGACTTTGTAATATTAAACCTCGGTCAAGTGACAAAGACGACACCTGAGCTGGTAACTACCTTTCCAAACTTCTACACCGCGTCAAAGGAAGGACTTGGGATTTCGACTCGATTAAATGTGCATCAGCTTGGCTACACGGCGGGTCTTTAGTGTCCTCATGGCTGGAACCAACAACTCGAAGAAAACAAGCCGGCTACAAGCCTGCGACCATGATAAAAAGGATACTGCGGCAACTCAATATTACTCAATGACCTTACATTAGATCAATAAATCCAACGAATATAAGATGCATATTAACTTTTAATTCTTCGGCTACTAAAACACTATTGTATTACAAATACTAATAGAAAATTTATTTTTAATATACAAGTTCGTTTAAAAGCCAGGTCATATCAAGAAGATTTGAAAATTCGTTTTAAAATAACGTTTTGTGATAATCAGGAAGCCAATTCCCACAATGGTCATTAACCCTACTAATCGATTGAATGTTGAATCGAAGAAGACTGCTGAAAGTACATATATCACGACTGATATTGTGTCTTTATTTCTTTTCACAATCAATTTTTTTCGGAAGAAAAATGTTAAGAACAGACCTTAATTACCGAGATAAAGGATAATCAGTTTTTTCAGCACTTTTTGAATTCTTAATTACATTTGAGCACTGATCCCAGGTGTGTTTTTACAATTAACTCGAATCCCATCGCTGAGAACTACAAAATTAACCCACTCTGAAAGCGAATCAGAGAAAGAAAGTCATTGTTTTTCGATAAGAAATAGAATTTTGGAGTCATTAACCTTTTCGGGGAGGGGGCATTTATTTCTTTTTCAAATCACTCTCGGTGTTTTGTTTTTTCTTACAATTATACAATAGCATTTAAAGAAATAAATTTTATTTTGCTGAATTTTAAGTTTATACTTAAATTTTAAGGGTGGGAAGAACACTTTCCTCGGAACGATTTACGTTCATAGAGAAGATTCAATTAAATGGTAATTATTTACCATGGAAAGATGAGAAGTATGTTTCAATGAACAAAAGTACATCACATTCTGCATACATGTAGTGGATCTTCTTTTCTAGGACCATTATGCTACATTTTCTACATCTTCTATACTTGGAAACCATCTTTGACATGATTGCCAATATTGTTCTAATTTTTCATATGTACAAATTGCACGTGACTTTTATATATAACGCAGTATTATTTTCATAATTCATCCATTATTTACTATTCAAATTAGATAGCTACTGGCACAAAATGTGCAGAAATCTAAGAAATAAATATAGTTACAATGAAAATATTAATATTTTTATTTATTATATAAATATATTATTTTTGTACTAAATATTCTAATTTTTCAAATACACAAATTACACGTGGACTTTATATGTGATACAATAGCAATTTGGTATTTCATTTATTATTTATTATTCAATATTATATAGTTACTGCCACGAAATGTGCATGAATATACGAAATAAGAAAGAGTTATTGCAATAAAACCAGTGTTTTTTACTCATATTTGCAGTAGAATCGTTGAGCAGTACAAATGTCACATTAAAACAGGTGTCAGAGCAGAATAGATCTCACGCAAATGCTTTCGAACTTCCAAAACAAATGTTCTAATTCTGTTTCAATCGATTGAGCATATGTTGCAGGGCGAAACTGAAGTGAGAATTAGTGTTCCCATCGTTATAATAGCAAGACCAATATATATTATAATGGGTTTTGCTTTTCCCATAGGTGTATTTTGTAAGATCATATAGATGATTTTGTACGAAACAGCGAAATATATGTAATTTATTTATCAGGGTTATATTGATTGATGGGATTTATACGGAATATTGAGAAACACAAGCTATTATCTGCAATATGATCCTGTTGTTTTGGTAAAAGACATTTTGTGTTTGACTTTTAGGGATGTCATTGATTGCGTTACTAAATTATAAGAGATTACACACAAGGGAAAAATTTAATTTTCAAAATACTAGAAAAAATAATCAAAACTTTAAAGTCTTTTTTTGGCACTTAATTACATGGGGCATAGCTGATAGTTTATGAAGTATAAGGCATGACAAGAATCGTAGAATCTTCAGACTCGCAACAAAATTCACTCGGTAGACTTATTATTGGAGCATGGTCTAACGTTCCAACGAGAAGAGAAACTTGTTTTACCCATAAACACTTTTTGTTTGGAGAGAGTGCTATCTAGTGTTCTTCGTATCATGTTTTATGTAATCTTCACCACTTTCTAAAAGAGTATCTAATGTTTCATTACCATCGTCACACTTTTATTTTTCAACTGTTCTGTGTTAACTTGTCTAACTTGGTTGAGGAAAAGCTCCTCCATAACTTATTTGCGTTTTTATTCAACATTGGGATATTACGTAATTTTTAAGTTTTAATCCTTTTACGGTGTCTTACAATTATAATTATTAGTCTGTGTCTTTTATCCAATTTTCAATTGTTTTTTTTTTTAAAAAAAAAGGTATGGAGTTTTCAACAAATGTTTGGCACAGTATAGCAAGATTTGACTCTTGCGTCATAAACTCACAATCACTCACTCATAAAGCATAAAATACACTCTCATTTAAAAAATGTCTGGAATTTTAAATGGTTAATTTTTGCCGTTTTCGAAAAATACCGCCAGTTGAACGAAATGTTCTGAATGTTTTGTTTCTATAAAATAAAAGACTCTCATGAACTTACCTTCTTCGGGTAAGTACGGATATCACTCATCCAATATACTTTAGTGATCTGTTCCCTTTACCATGGGGCTCACTATCTTTAGTAAACATGGGTGACCTGCCCCCGGGATATCCTAGCGAATCTTCTATACATACCCGTTAGCCAATTTTTATCTTTTTTCTACTTTTTCAAACGCCTAGATCTCAGACATACTTTGTTTGACGCAGCATAACTATATCTGGTTCTTGCACAATTAAGCTTCACCTTCACCCACACTCATTCACTATAAAAGATATCATAAGCAAATTAGTTTTCTATTACTTAAGCTCTTATTCAATGAAGAAAGATAATGACAATTACGTACAATCTTGAGATAAACCTTAATTTTATCTTTATTTCTCACTATATATGTTCATACACGAAGGATGGAGACATGCTATTTTTACCAGTGTACTTTAATCCTTACATCCTTATCACAGATACACATTAAAAGCATTTAATTAGTTATTTAATTATATCGTGGGAGTCTCTTTCTCTTCTCTTATTTATCGAGAATTCCTTTGAATAGTCACATTGGTTGATTATTTTCCTTCTTCGAAGCATTAGCAGAGAGAAGTTAATGGTATCAATTTAAACTCAGAAAATGAGAGTTAATTGAGTATATCTACTTCACGCGAGGGAGAGCGAACAAAGCAATTTGGAAGCTTTATACAGAATTTGGCGCAAACCACGTAAACAATTCAACATACAATTTTTAGTAGTTCAAATACAAGTATCGGGACACTCATTGCCATAAATGTTACTTGAAATACAATCCACCACCTGTTATGTTGTTTTTACAAGTTTTAAGTTGTTACCCTGAGTAGAAATGTTTCTCTCTCACTCTTAGTGTGATAAAAGTCCATATATATATATACAGGGGTTGGACAAAAATATGGAAACACCTTTTAAAAAACATGTTTCTTTGCTTAATATGGTGTAGGAAACCCGTTGGCATCCAAAACAGCTTGCAGTCTTCTCGGAATGGATAAATACAGTTCCTGTATGTGTGCCAAGGGAATATTATACCATTCTTCCTGCAAAACGGTGGCAAGTTCAGATAACGATGTTGGCGGTGGATAACGAGAACGCACTTTACGTTCCAATGTAGACCACAAAGGTTCGATAATATTCAGGTCTGGTGACTGTGGTGGCCAGGGGAGATGGGACAAATCCTCCTCGTGCTCAGAAAACCAGTCCTGGACAATGTGAGCTGTATGAACAGGGGCTTTGTCGTCTTGGAAGACACCATCACCATCGGGGAACAAAGTTTGTACCATGGGATGAACTTGATCTGCCAAAATGTTCACATAAGTCTTGGCAGTCATGTGCCCTGACACAGTTATCATGGGGCCAGCAGAGAACCACGATATGGCTGCCCAAACCATAACAGAACCCCCGCCATGTTTCACTCTTGGCAACAAGCAGTCTGTATTATAGGCTTAAGATGGCGTTCTCCAGACGTAAACTCGGCCAGAAGTGGGAAACAATGTGAAAGAAGACTCGTCAGACCATATTACACGCTTCCACTGCCCTATAGTCCAGGCTTTATGACTTAAACACCACCTTTTCCTGTTACGGGCATTAGCATCACTGATGAGTGGCTTCTCAATTGCAGCACGGCCAGAAATTCCCTGTTTATGAAGCTCCCTTCTAATTGTTTTGGTACTCACAGGGTTCTGTAACACAACATTCATTTCAGCAGTAACTTTTGCAGCTGTGGTCTTCTTATTTTTCGTCACAATTGCCCTTAATGATCGTCTGTCACGATCACTCAGCACACACTTTCGTCCGCGCTGTGATTTAGCAGATGATGTTTTTCCGCTTTTCAAATATGCGGAATAAATCTTCGATACAGTACCTCTTGAAACACTAAACACCTCGGCTACCTTGCTTACGGAAGCACCTACCATACGTGCTCCAACAATTTGCCCACGTTCGAAGTCTGTTAACTCTGACATAATGCAATGACAACCTCACATAACAGTACTCCGACAACAACTGAACTGTTTAGCACATTTACGAAGTTGTATAGGTGGCGTTAGTAGTCAGTGCCGCTAAAGCAATTCTGCTATTATTTTCCCATTAAAATCAATCTTCTTTTCTCAAAACACGTATTTTGCATGCTGTGTTTCCATATTTTTGTCCAATTCTCTGTGACATATATATATATATATATATATATATATATATATATATATATAATCTTATTTCAGGTTTGGAGAATTACGAATAAAAGTCATTGAACTAAATCATGGAAGAGGGTATAGAATATAAGAATCATTTTAATCAAATTCAAAAAAAACTATTCACAATAATTTAATTCATCCCACAAGAAATAATACACATCGACCAGATTCCGTTTGTGAGTGTACTCTTCATCCCTCAAACATATACTCTAGGTTCTAGATCGTTAAATAAAACTCGAATATTTATATATATAGTCACTAATCATTTTATTGTTACTGGACAATCATCGACTACTGGCAATATCGGCTAATGAACAAAAATACATTTTCAATTAAAATTTTACATAAAGTCTTCTTAATGTCTGGTAGGAAATGTGAAGGCTTTACATTCATATCCTCAGGGGCTTACCTTCGTCAGGTAAGTGCAACATTCACCCGAATCACTCTAGGGCTTACTGTTTTTAGTATACATGGTGACGCGCTATCAGGATATCATAGCAATCCTTTTTTTTGTCTTTTTTAGCTATCCTAGAGTCTTTTGTGGCATCAGAAATTGAACCAAAGTCTCGACGAAAACCGCCGGCCACGAGTCCGCGACTATGACCACAAGGCTACCGTGACCCCACTTTTTTCTACGTGAACTTGCCATATTGTCAGCAATGGATTTTCAAACCAGGAACTAGTTCTGTAGATGAGTCTGTAACTCAGCACCTTCAGTGTTTTCTTGTTACAGTTCACCAGGTCTCTCTGATGTCAATAGAATCTCGAATTTCTATTGCAGACGCAGTGGGATGCTCCCGAGCTATGCGGCGAATACGGCGATCTTCCCTCTCAGTAGTGGTCCGTATTAGGCCGGACTCTGGTCTTCTTGAAGTAAAGCCTTCTCGTGACTACAGTTGCCTCCAATATCGCTCAGATGATACATTCCTGCCAAGTCTTCTTTTAATATCCACCTTCTCGTAGCTCTAGTACAAAACTTTAAATTCACTATTATCTTCTTAAAAATGTCTCTTTAATGGCATTATTTACTCAAATTTTGCTCACGCTATGCCCAGTCCGGAAAATAAACAATGCTCATGCAATTTACATAGCACGTTTGAAGCAAATGTGATTTGCATGTTCATAGAATAGTAATTAATGTCACTAACATTCATCTAGCGCTAATTTTTAATCGACGTCTCTTCGATATTAGATGGTTTGATACCGTGGAGGGAAAAGACCATTGACTTTTGAGCGCTGGTAGCGTTTCGAACCTTTGATCTCTGGGTCCGAAGAAAAGTTGTTCGGTCGTTTTTTGCTGCCCCTCTACCAACTAAGCTAAAATAGACGTTTCTCTTGGACTAGTATTAAGACGTTTTAACTTCTGGCGTTGTTGTTGAAGAGAGCTGCTGCATACTTTCGCTTTAGTATCATCGTTATGATACGAAGAGAAACACTCTAATTGATATTTGTAGAGAAGTTTGCTTTCCCATTGTGACATATTCAATTTTTAAAAACAAATGATTTAATCTTAATGTGATACTTTTTTAAGATATTATCTGTCCAACTTATAAAGGCAGACGATTTAATCTAATGTGATACTTTATTTAAGATATTACCTATTCTAGTTTTAAAAGCAGACGATTTAAACTTAAAGTGATACCTTTTTCAATATTCTTTATTAAGATATATTTTTTTGGCAACATCAAATCATAGTTTTGATTTTAGATAATTTACTGGCAACGGATATAAAAAAAATAGTATTGAGATTGGTTCCAAGAAGTTAAGACGAACGTTGAAAAGTGGTGCTTGTGTAAAATTGTGTCTTGAATTTATGTTTGAAAAGATGTGCGCAAATAAATTTGATGTCCTGAAAACAAGTCATTTTTATTAATAGTCTTCAATACAGTACACCATGCTTTATCAGAATTTATTGCAATTGATATAATTCCCGTCCCTCTTGTATTGAGTTTTGCTTTGAATGGTTCATATTTGGTGTCATCGGCTGTCTCTAGTTGAGTGTGGGTCTCTTTGACACGTGCGCCGTAGCCAGTACATCCCTAATTGTGATTTATGGGCGGTTATCTTAGTTAGACACAAAGGCAAGTTTTTGTGTTTGGGCATGTGCAGCTGGTAGTTCTGAGCTGAGCAGCCAACTGGTATTCAAGGCCTGGGTCACCACTTCGGCGTTAGATGTTTTCAACCCTGTGGCGGGGAGGACAGTAGACCTTGGAATGTCGGGAGTGTTTCGAATCTTTAACCACTGGGTCCGAAGAAAGTTGAATGGTCTTTTTTGCTGAGCTTTTATCAACAAGGTTAACAGATCATCTTTCCATGGATAGTTATTAATGGTTTTTAGCTTCTGGCGTTGTAGTTGAAGAGAGCCGCCGCAGCATCATTCAGATGTACGTACACGGCTCTCAAATTTCGTTTACCTAGCATAACTCTTTCTTGATGTTGGGATTTTAGTTTTCAGCAATGATTTTCAAATCTCTATATGGTAATTGGTATAACATTATTTAAAATGAACATTCACCAAACATCATATTTAACATCATTTATGTAATATCTTTCAAATCCAAGCAAAAATGCCAAAAAAAAAAAAAAATCAATACCTATTTTTTTACTTGGTTTTAGCGAGTATTCGTTTATTTGTTTTGAATCTAAAGCTTTGCATTTCCACAACAAACACAAAATTTTAGCGTTAAGTTTTTTAAAAGCTCTTTTTAATGAGAAACACAAAAGACAGTAGTTTTGTTGAAGATAATTCAAGATTAATGGCTTGTGAGATGGGAACTCGAATATCCATTCTACCTAAATTATGTGAAACAATACAGGCTATACGATGATTTCCCAACGGATTTCAAAGTTTTCACAATGTTTAATGTGTAAGTTACAAGAGCGATATAGTAAAGTGGCTATATTCTCTGCGTCTATCCAGGATTATAATCAAAATTATGTCATTACAATAGTCTAGTGCAATATTAATTAACACACCACAATTATTCCTGAACACAATTTCAAGCGATTTTGCTTGCACATAGATATAGTTCCTCTGACTATTTCAGTCAAACCAGAAAAAATATCGCCTTGCGATGAATGCATTGGAAATAATTGGTGTAATTAGGTTAATATTGTGCCTATTTTCATGGATGATGAAATTTTACAAAAATATATACTCAGTAACTTTCATTCAATCACTATTTCATTTACCACTATAGTTAAGTAGTTACGGTCGTGAGCCGATGACCGCTGATGTTTCAGCCCAGTTGTAAAAGTTTGGAGAGCATAGTGTCGTCCTCGTCACTTGATCGAGGATCAAAATTACGAGGTTCTTTGCAAATAGCCCTCACGTTGCTTCTAAGTATGCGATTAATAAACAATCAAACGCAATGAATTTAAGAATAGACTCAAACGAATGTTTTCTTTAATTGAACTTGGTATCATATCAATTTAAATACATACGATTGAAGATGGTTTCGAGCCATCCCTCTGTGTTCTTATTGCATCCTTTTGCAGACTTCTATATTATTATTATGTGTTGGGTGTACTCGTCAGCTTCTGGATATATCAAACTAAACGTGTGATCGATAGTTCCATTCTCAGAAACAGCTTTTTCAAGTTCTTTATATATAAGAGTATCAACAGTCATAATAAATTGTTCTCCTTGGCTTTACTAGCTTTTATAAAGTGCTAAGTTCATATGTATGTACGAGTATGTCTTTCTATTTCAAAATTCTGTTACCACTTCCTATCTTACGATCGAGAAGAAATTTTGCATACATGTATAATTCCTAGGACTTTTTAATATTATGGTATTCAGGATCTTGGTGGGAGGAGCAACTCAAGCATTCATGGTTTTAGTCTTAACAATACCCAGTTGTGTTGAAACTTTGCCTTCGCTTATAATTCATGTAATTGCTTTTTTATATCCAAATTTCCTGACTAAAAAGAATTTGACAAATATAGGTACAGAACACTTTAAAATTAAGCTTTTATGTAAAGATGAAATATATATATATATATATATTATTTTACATCTAAAATTATTTTTATACCTTTTAGTCCCTCTTTAAGTGAAATCTTGATTTAAAAAAAGATTTTTACTTGGATTTGTTTTCAAATCTTACATCAATTTTAGATATTCAGGTAGACTACCGAAAAAAAAAAAGAACAATTGCTTACTTTTTAGAGATTTTGTCTAAATGACTGATATGTATTTTTATGGTAAACTAACAAGTTTTCATGATTCAAATTTGTCCTTTTCGCTAGTAAAAACAAGAACCAATAATACGATTTTCTTTGCCATCAGTTCAGATGTCATGTACCACATGATAAAGTTCCAAAATTACCCAATAACATAATCTTAATTTTAATTAACAAATCAATTACTATTATTCGCAAATGTTTGCTAACGAATTAAACTTATTCCTGAGCGAAGTTATCAATTGCTTTACATAAAATTTAATTTCAGTATATGTTCTGCTTCTAATACATATGTTACATTGGGCTCTAACACACATACAAGTGTGCATTTTGCAACTTGGTAATTTTAACCTCTGACATTTACAAATGATTTCAACTAATTGATGTAGTAAGCGGGTTAGGTTAGGTTTATGTTAGCGACAATATATACGTAGGCTCCCATTAATTCGCATGTCTAGTAGAGTGCGTATAGTCTGAGCACTGTTCGATGTGATTCAATATTGCAAACACTAGGATAGAGATGTTTAACATGTTATATACCTTTTTTACTTCGTTTCAATTTTTCATGATTGCCATTCTTATTTGAGTCGATACAATTATAAATACTTACATCCAGGTATATAACTCCATACGCAATTGCTTTTTGTATGTTATGTTAATAATAATTCATCGAAAACAATGGAAATGATCTGAAGAAATCAATTTTTGCCATCATTTCTTTAAATTGCCTTTGTAAAATTTGATTTCTGTCATTATTCTTTTTCAGTTGTATAACATCGATTTTCTGCTTTGATAACTCAAAATTCTATAATTTTAAGTGCGAATTAAGTTAAATGTAGATTATACTCATTTAGCTGTAGAGCTATAGAGAAAAAAGT
Organism: Nephila pilipes; assembly: GCA_019974015.1. Classification (NCBI taxonomy): domain Eukaryota; kingdom Metazoa; phylum Arthropoda; class Arachnida; order Araneae; family Nephilidae; genus Nephila; species Nephila pilipes. The sequence goes on along the minus strand of BMAW01057835.1, from coordinate 2,307,613 downwards.
AAATAAAACAGAAACAACGAAATATCTATTTTATTAGTTTTATTTGTAAGTAAAGTGTTTCAGAAAGTTGAGCTAATTTATTATTCGATGTCTTTATGATATGTTATTGAAAAGTTGTGTAATGAGATCTCAAAAGTATTTCCCTTTAATTAACTTCTAGAGCTGCTTATTGATAAGAGCACCTCGCCTTGTGAAAGAGCCTAGATAAATGTAAATGAAAATTACTGTATAACTGTTGTGAGTAGGATAGAAGAGAAAGATAATGATATTGAATAGACACAGAGAAATATACAGAAACTCTAGGTAATTGCTAAAAATAGTCAGTGAGGGACTGTTTAAATCAGATCCACTTATTTTGAGTCTACTATTAGAGTCAGCAAGATAAGTAGGTGTCTTTGTTATAATATTTAATTGAAAAGAGTAAGATAACCACTACACATATATTTATTTTGATAGTGATCATTTACAGACTTAAAAAAAGCTGGTTAAACATTTTGAGTGTAAATGTGTGTGTGTGAGATTTGTATTGAGTAATTATGTCTAATACTCCTAAAGACGTTTTTCGTCTCAAAGTCGTTAGGAATACTTTGTACAGGGTTATTCAAAATGAATAATTCGATTTCTAAATTCTAAATTTTCAAAAATAAACAACGCAGAATGATAAGTAATACGTGAATACAAAGGAAAAATGTGGAAGATTTATAATATAATCTAAAGAAGGCGTGTTCTTCGTGAAGCCATTTCACGAAGGCTGTTTTAAAAGCTACCTCGCAAGTGGATCCATCGCAGTGGACCACATGACTTGATGTTATACAGGCGGCCACCCAAATCCCCTAATATGGCCATGTGTAATTTCTACTTTTAGGGGTTTGTAAAAGATAAAGTGTATGCACCACCATTACCCACAAATTTATGTGAACATAAGCAATGCTGTACAATCTGTTACCTTTGTACGATTAATCCCACTGCTGTACAATAATTTATCACAGATACTTTACTACGTGTTTGGCAGGAATTAATATTAATATTATACGTGTACGTAAAACGTACGTGACATTATATGTTGAAGATATGCAAGAACAAAACATAACTCAATTTATTATCACTATAAATATCTAATGTCGTTCTTCCTAGAATCCCAACCTAACTCTCAATCTTTGTTTATGATTTAAACAAGAAATCATAAATTAAGATTGAGGATTTTACCAGTTCTCTCGTTCTTAATTCCAAATCTCCCATCGACAGTTACAACATAGCTTAATATTTTTAGAGGAACTCTCTTCAACCCTCAAAATTAATAGAAGAATTTCAATCTGAAAAACATTTCTTTGACAGCAAGTCGTTATGCTTTAGTCGTTCACCAAAAGCGCTTTATTATTGGTCAATGATGGGTTGTTTAAGCCGCTCTCTCTCGAATCCCAAACTAACATATCAATTCTTACTTAGGATCAAATAATAAATTCTTAGCTTAGGTAATATACCATTATCTCTAAATCACTTCATTTAACTTCTATCTCATTATCTTCATTTTTTTCCTAAACAATTTTCATTAGGGTTGAGAAGAATTTGTAATTTGATGCTATTAAAATTGATATAAAGTTCCCGAAGTTAATGAAGAGTCGCTAATAGGCCAACGTTATAACACTTCAATCATTAAAAGAACAATTTTCCCTTGAAATATGTTCACTGTAATGAATTTTATTTTCTCGAAAAGCTTATCAACTTTAATACACCCATTTCGTAAGCGTTCAAACTATTACTCGGGTAAGGAACAGTTCCTTGTACAGATATCTCTTGAGATAAATAAAACCCGTATTTATATATTCTCTTTTTTTGAACCTCGTTATCATTCTTCCTAAAGTGGGTTCGTAACTCTCTAAAAAGTGATGGAAAGACTGAACCAAAAGAAACTCTGATATCAATATCTTTAATCCGAATTCTCAAAGTAGCAACAACACTGTCGCGCTCTCTGTTTGGAGAGAAAGTTAACAAAGAATACCAAGAACATCTCCAGGCATAAATGGAGACAAAAACCGTTGTTTGGGGGAATAGTACAACAACAACAACAAAAGAAATTTCTTCTACACTCTCTGCGGATTGTCTCTTCCTCTTTCTCTCATCTTCATCTGCTCTTTCTACCGTCTTGATGGCTGATGTAAATTCTTCATCCATGTCCGTTTCTATTCGTAGAAGAGAAAATGAATCAGTTGTAGTAAGAATGAGACCAAAGTGTGGATGATTAATGCAACATGGAAAGCAGAAACAATCTGGCTGGAAATCGAATCTCTTGTCTCTTGAGCTGCTTTTTCCCCAAAAGAAAATAAAAGTTTTGCTATTTTTTTTTCATGAATGTGATAAACATATTTTCTCCCTTTTTTTTTTTTTTTTTTTTGAAGAGAATCAGGTTTCAAAAGGCGTCAGTAACTGATGTGAGCTTTAATGGCTTAAGAGCAAGATAATCTATGTCGCTCGAAAACAAGTTGTGATCTAGACGTTTGAAAAAAAAAAGAAGATAAAAATTGTGGTTGATAAGAATGCCATTAATAGAAAATGATCACTAGGGTATTCTGGAGAAGCGTCACCCATGTTTACTAAAGACAGTAAATCCCATGCGAAAGGAAAAGATCCCTAGGATGCTTCAGTGTCATGATTCCCTCCCCCTACAATTTTGTGCTTTAAAACTCTTATATAACTTGACGAAAGGTTTTGCGGTAAATGGATGTTTAAGGTTGTTAGCTCGAATGCTGATGTTCAAATTGCTAATTTTAGGTCTGATTCCATAAAAAATCCAGTTGTGTGGAATAATAATGGCTAATAAGCTTTAATAAGTAACTGAGTCTTAACATTTTCTCACGTGGAAGTTCAGAATGTCTTTCTCTATTGTGTCCATTTTGCTCAAGGGAGTCGTTAACCACCTCCCTCCCCCCAATATTAGAGTGGTGTGGTAAATAAAGGGATGTAGTTACAATTCTGAGAAGTTTGTACCTCTCGAGGGCTTATCTTCTTAAGGTAAGTGCATTAATCATGATCCCGAGGTACCTTAGTAATTTTATTCTTTTCCATTGGTCTTATTTTCTTAGGTAAAAATGGATGACGCTCCCTCGGGTTACTCTGTAACATGGGCTATACACGAAATTTCTTTGAACTAACATCTGAGAGTTCTTTCTGACTTTTTATTAAGTTTCCAGCTTCTTTCCAATTGAATAAAACGTGCTGATGTAAATTAAGTAAACTTAAGAAGTGGAGGGAATAGATATAAGCAAGTCGAATAAAAGCGATTATGAATTGATTTGAGAATAAGGAGGCTACGGTAATAGGAAGGGTCCTTGTATGAAGGGTGCAGCAGTCTTCTTACGTGTTTACATGATTTGTTCCGATTAGGACCCAAAGCTGTCTGATTGATAGAATATTTGAAGGAGCATCGTACTCCGGTAAGCGAATTCTTTGATATATTATAGAGATTTTTTGTACACGCTGATAAATGGTTGATATTAACTGAAAGCGTTCCCCTTATTAAAGGATTAATAAGCTTTATTCTGAAATACAATTGACTATTTTAATTACATTGCTTGTGCTTGAACTTAAATAGAAATTTAGATTTTCTGATTAAAGTACCATTTAAGATGATGGATGATAGGATAACGTCATAACTCTAGCTATCCTTCTCTATTTTTGACCATCCTCATTGTTAACCAATTTTCCTTTTTTTCTTCCTTTTTTCTGTCTAGTTTACAGTTTAATCAAATGGTTGGCGCAGCTTAGCCAGATTCGACTTTGCGCCATAAGCCTAACTGACACTGAAAAGTTTTTAAATAATGAGATTTATCAGCTGGAGCCGACCTATATAGCTATGGGATGACTGTAATTCAGATTAAAATAACCTCTATGAATTTCCCAGGGAAACGTTAAGACAACTAGAAAATAAATTAAATGTCTATAAAAAATCTATTTGTAAAGTGTAACTTAAATATTATTTTGTAATACTGCTTATTAAAATATAAAAATATTTTATAATTCCTTTAGAAATAAATGACCACTTAGAAAATCATTTCTAAGTTCATATTAAGAGAGAAATGTTTAGAAGATGGTTTTTAATGTTATTCTTCATGAAACTTAAGAATCTTACTTTTACGAGGCTTTTTTTAATTTTACTTCTTACTACGCTTCAAAACAAGAAACTTTTTAAAAATTGTAACGACTACACTTTATTAACCTGCTCATGCGTTTAAGAAATATCAAGTAATAAAAACAAACTCCAATTGAAGACGCGTAAGAAGGAACCAAATTCTTTATTATTAGCCAATGATGTATATAGTTAAAGTCACTCTTTCTTATATCTCTGATTAACTTATCACACAACTCTAATTTAGGACCAATTAATAAATTCTTAGCTTACCTATTCACTTGTATGATTCAATCAATTCATAAAACAGCTGATTTTTATCCTACGTTTTAATCCAACAAATCTAATAGAAGCGTTCAAATCAAATAACAATTTTATATCAGAAAGTCTTTATCCTCTATCCATTTTCACCTTCCTTTCAATCTATTTCATTTATATATCATTATCTCTAAATAACTTCACTTATATCTTCATCTAATTTACCTAATCACGTTTCATTTGGGTTGGAAAGAATTTATAATTTTATTTAATTCAAATTATTATAAACTCCCCGAGGTTCGTGAAGAGAAAATCGCGAATAGCCCAACGTCACATAAGAGAAGGATGAATCATTTAGAATTTTCAAACTTGATACATAAATTAGCAAATTGACAGCTTGATGCAGCACAAGAAACTTTTTTTTGGAGGGGATTCTATTTTGGTTATAAATGTTAATCTTAGTAGGTTTTTTAACACACGACAGCAATTCATTACCCCATTTAAATAATGTAAGATCTTTCCTAAGTCTTTATTTTAATAGTCCTTATAAATCACAATATTACAATGACCTTTGACGATGAAATGAGAAAAGTGAAGTTCATTAAAAAATCTACAATTGCAAAAACCATTCATCTGGAAGCAGAAAAGGAAAACCATTGAAGGCAAGTATTTTGAAAAATAGACGTAGTCGAATAATTCATTTTAATTAAATTTAATCATTAGTAACGGGAGAAGAGGAAGCTTATTCTCTCAAAATGGTAGATCTCAGTGTAATTATTAATTATATTTGATCCCTATTAGTTGAGTGCTATAATTAGAAAACAAATGGAGATCGTTAAATGTAATCATGTATGCATTCATATACACGCTTTTCAGAATCAGATCATAAAAATACTTAAGTTATGATTTTAAGAATACCTGGGAAATTATGTTTAAATACGGAGCTGGATATTTTCACCAAACAGAGTTGTACACGAGGAAATACTCGTACAAAGACACTTGCGGTACAATACAAGTATTTGATTAATTACACCATTTCCTGTTTCCATATGTACAGTGTAGATGTCTATCTGGGAGATTCTAATTTGGTTATTGTGCACAATCTGGTAAAAAAATAATTAAAAACGATGTGTACTGTATTATTTATGAGTATATATATAATATGACCTTTGTCAAATAAAATCATTAATTAAATTTATATATATATATTGATTTCTATCTTTTTGTTGTATTTGCATAACTTAGCTTAGGTATGATGAATGGACTGTACTTGTATAAACTTTCGAATTTTCTTGTGTTTTCAACCTGATTGTTATCTGCTAAAATTTTTGTTACCTATTTGACTCGTATCAACTCGTTTCTTCAGAATGAGGACTTCTTAGTTGTCTTCAAGTAAATTATTTTTTAATCGCCGAACTTCACTGTATCTTCAACCTGCTTGTTATCTGGTAGAATAATACTTTTGTTACTTGCTTTATAACTGTTAATTTGTTCCGCAAGAATGAGGATTTCCCACTTGTCTATATGGAAAATTCTTCTGCAAACTTTCTTAATTTTTAATAAAGTACACCCGTCCCTCGATTTACACGGTGCTCGATATACACGTTTTCGATTTACACGGTTTCTTAAATTCAAATAAAAAAAAATTGTCAAACTGTCAAATTCCGCATAATTTTAATTCATTGATTTGGTAACACCACATGTGCATGTATATGCGTCAAGATTACCTTTCAGTGCGTCGTAATCGTCGTTCGTCGTCTCAGCATATGCTGAGATTAAAAAAATCAACACTCAATGCGTGTTGGAAAGCAGTATGGCCTGATGTAGCTGAAAGAGCAAATCCTCCTATACTATTAGAGCAAGAATATTCTCAGATAATTGAGTTGGCTCATTCATTGGGTGGAGAAGGTTTCGAAGATTTAAGTGAGGCGGATATTATCGAAATAATGGCAGATAAAGAAATATGTGAAGATGATTTAATTGACATGGTGAATATCACAAGTGAAAATGAAAGTGATAATGAAACAGTTGCTGATGGATATGCCCATAATCCATTCACAGCAAAAGTTGTTCGGGAGGGACTTGAGCAAGGAAGAAAATTGGTCAACTATTTTCAACAAAATGATCCGCATCTTGACCGGGCTCTCCGATTTCAACGAAATATGAATGAATGTTTAAATGAATATGAGGAACTCTACAACGTTCTTACTAAAAACAAATCACAGTCACTAATTACAAATTTTATTTCTATGTCTCGCCGAAATGAAATCAATCCTAATAGATCAACTACCGAAACAGCGTCTAATGAATATCGAGCGATGAAAGTGAAATTATACAAACCCGTAAAAGAAGAAGACCTGTCGTTGAAAGTGATAGTGATAGCAGTGTAGAGGAAAACACTTTGAATTTATAATAACTATCTCAATTTTGTTTGAATTTTGTTTTTTATTTTATTTTATATTGAATAAATGATTGAAAATACTTTGAATTTATAATATATATTGAATAAATGGTTTAAAACTCATAGTTATAGCTGTTTTCGATTTACACGGTTTTTCATACAAAAATTTTAATTTTCGCTTTACACGGTTTTCTCAGGAACCAATTAACCGTGTAAATCGAGGAACAGGTGTATGTGCCCGAGGCCGGTGCTAATTCGGGTTTCATTGTGTTAGAGGGAAAATTTCTATGAAGATCTACTTGAAAACTCTTCATAAAAGAGATGAAAATAAATTTTTTTGATTATGAAAAAATCTTATTGGATAATTTCAAATTACTTTTTTTTAAATAAATATTTAACTAAACTTATAATAAGCATGTACATTTTTAACATTTTAATCATATACAAATTTTGCATTATATTCATATTAGATACCTGGAATTTCCCCCCTAAATATCTATAATTTTTAGATTCCTATTATAACATCCTTTAAAGCATTTCGTTAATTATTTATATTTTCAGTCTTTTATTTATGATAAATTCCTTTGACTGAACACATTAATGGAGTAATTTCTTTTTACGAGACATTAGCAACGGTTAGTGATATTTACTTCGATTGGAAATATTGTTAATTGATCTATTCGAGCAAAGTTATTTAAACGTTCTCATAAACATTTAGCAATATGAATTAAAAATTCTGCCGTTTTTAGTTGATATGAAAAAAAAATGAAAATGCTCGCCTTTTATAAATATTTTTATATCTAAAACATGATTCGCCATCATTCCGATTGCTTTTGCAAATTTTTAATAAAATAACAGAATTTTTTTTGTTATAAATAACAAGTTTTTCTTTTTTGTTTCACTCAATTTTATTTAATTTCCCCCCCCCCCCCTTTTGTAAAGATGTGAGAAAAATACACGAAACTAAATCATAATAGAGTAGACCAAAGTATACGAATGAATTAAACGCTTACAGATTTGGAAAAAAAGGCTTAAATGTTTTATTAAATTCGATTATTTTTTTACATAATATCGTATAACAATTGAGTTATTGTTTTTCTTTTCAGATTAAGAATATAGTATACTGATCTTGAGTTTCGTAACATGCTATTTGTAAGTTTGAACATTGTGTGTTCTTATAAGTGTTAAGTATAGCTTCTAAATCCTACCATACTCATATATATGCGTCAGAAAATTTAAAAACATTTGAAAATATGATGCTAAACATGAATGCAATCCTCATTGTTAGATTTATTTCAGGACGTCCTTAGATAAATATGGGATTTAGACCCACAAAGCGTTCTAATGAATTCCATTCCCGCAAATGACTTACTGACTTTGGTTGGATATTACCGTGGTAGCATGGTCGTGGATAGTGGTCATGGTCGCGGATTTTCCCGTCTAGCCGTAAGTTCGAGTCCTGATGATGCCTCTTGAAACCGCCATGTAGTGAGGCTGATACACGTTCAATATGGTCGAAGTACCAAATTCTCCCGTGGTTTAGAGTGGAAGTTTGGAGCTCTCATATTGCGTTTTGTTGCAACGTTAATAAATAATCCTCATCACGTCTTTGTTTAAACAGGGTATGGACTAGCTATCTTTCCCTATTTTTTCTATACACTTTCTTGTTAATCAATATTTCCCCCCATCTTTATATCTAACATATAGATTATAAAAATATAATTGCAAGAATTATTTATATGATACAATTGTTATTACTAAATGAACTTGACCAAATATTATTGCTCCTTTATGTATATAAAACCAATCAATCAACAAACAGTCGTCATTGAACCGTGAAATATAATTAAGATATCTGGTTTAATATGAATTTAAGAGATATGAAATTAAAATCTGTGTATTAATGAATGAGCATTTGTCTCTCCAAATTTTAAATTTTTTGGACATTACACATATTTTTTGCCTTCGAAGGGCATAACTAAGTGTAATTTGGAAGAAAAAAATTGATATATATACATGTTATATTTTTAATTAATTCTGGGACTCTCATTGTATAAAAAACAAATGCTTAGCTATGCTGTAATGATAAGAAAACTGAAAAAAAATTGTAATAAGTTAATCTGTCAATAGGGTAACAGTTTGATAATTGGTCCCAATTAATGTCTGAATGTGGGAAACGATGTTTTTCAAAAGACTTTTGAAAAAACTGATCTATTTATTTAGTATGCAAGAAAGAATTGAATTGTCTGATTTGTAGCAAACTTTAAATATCAAGGCCCATGTGTGTCTTATGGATTTTTAAGAAAAGATTTAAATCATAAAACTTGATTTCTTTGTGAAGATTTCTTAAAATTTCCTTTTAAATGCATCATTAGAGATCTAAATTATTCAAAATTTCTGATACGATGTGTGTTCCATACTTCTTCTGCACTGTAAAGCTAAAAGGGTTTTTAATTTTGCGTATTGATGTGAAAAACTATACATCAGGGGATATCGTATAAATTTTAATTATTTTTAAGAAATAACTTAGATTAAAATTTATTCTGCACATTAATTCATCCATTTGTACATAATGTTGTAAATTACAACATTTAAAAAAAGTTGTAAATCCGAATTTATGTGAATATTTAGAGAAATTGTGTACCCAAATTGGATTAGATTTTCTGAAGTTAGGCGAAGGCAACTTTAAAGAACAGAATTAAATTCATTTATTTATTTTTCTATATAATTAAAATAGAAAGTCTCACTTTTAACAAGCATGTATTAATTTATTGCATTTGTAATTCATTATTGCATTGTTATATTGCTCTTTAAAATCTATTTTTTCTAGAATGAAAATCTAAGTAAAAATTCTCGTTCTTTCAGAAATACGAGGAAAATTCTTTATGGAATCGATTCCTAGACGTAGCTTCCAGAAAAATTATATTGGAAAAATTTAAACTTCAGAGAGTCGTATCAGAGTTATACATAATTTCTTTGATTTCTGAAATGCTACCGCACAGCTGTATATTTTCTCAAGTAACATTCCTTTAGAACTTTTTCCAAACAACGCACTGTTATGTTTCGTAAACAACATTTTTCATTTGAAGTTGCTGAAGTAAAACTTTTTATTTTGATAGAATAAGTGAAACAATATTTAGTACACTTGTTCAAAATAATAGGCTTAGGTATTACCTTAAATTTTGTAGTATTTCTTGTAACTAGCTTCCGTTTAAAACATTTTTTGTCATATAATAATTCTTTTTAAAATTAAATCTTAAAACAATGTCAAATGTAAGAGTTTCCACAAGATTTGAAGAATTTTCTTTTATTTAAAAAAAGGAGACTTATTGTTAAATAATATCTCTTTTTTTTTGAAGTTCAATCTTGAAGAAATAAAAAAATATAGGCATTCCAAGAATATTAAAATAATTTATATAATTAAAAAAAATTAATAATGCTTTAAGTGAAATTGAACTTAAGAAAATGTTTTCGATTCACGAATCTTATAAATTATGTAGATAAACTTTGATTTATCACCATCTTTAATAAACAATGAATATTAAAAAATTTACAATTTAAATCTGAATTTTTGTTTAAATTTTTTTGATGAATACTCTCTTTCTCATAACTAAATCAGGAGATTGAATTATTATGAGTAATTTTTATAATTTCAAAAAATAACTTAATAACTCTTCCATAGTTTTATGTTAAAACGAGAAAGGACAATGAAATATAATTTAAGGAGTTTTAATTCATTATAATAAGGAATATCTCCTCATTATAACTATTATTAAAAATTTACATGTTTGCATGTTCACATAATTAAAATCTATCTTGGTTTAGCTTTTGTCAGAGTGAAAGATAGTGTATTCTGAAGAACGCCGTGCGGTAGCTCACCCGTTCAGAAGTGTCTCCACGCCTGCGACGGAGCGCAAGCATTTCGACCGTAGCCGGGTCATGGAAGGTGAATTCACTTATCTCTACAATGACGCAATCTAGACTGTTATCTTTCTTGTATTAAAAGTAAGGATAATCTCGTTGAGTTATCCTTATTTTGTTTGCCAACAGATTTTTCAAATTTGGCACATTTGTATTTTATTATACGTACGATTTTCTAGGAAAGGAGAATTCCTATAAGAGTTCGGGAATTCTTGAGAAAAATTACATTTAAATCTCAGACTTCTTAAGATTTTTTTTTTTATTTTTCTTTCATTTTGTTAGGAAAATATAACCGCTGACTGCGCTGTTAAAATGCTAGACTGTATATCAAGTTTAGATTGTATATCTTAAGTTACGTTTTATTTTTTCTAATTAATTTTTTTAAAAACCTAATTTTTCTTAAACATAAAACTATTTTATTTCTTTACGAATTATTATATAATCAGTAATTTCTTATCTGCGTAATCATTTTTTAAATTAATCGATATTCATTCAAATATTCTCTCATCATTCATACAAAATCTGTGCAATTATAAGAAAATAATTATGGTCAGATTAACTTATTGTTGTTATATTGTAAATGTTAGTAATGCAATGCTTGGAAGGTACAGTAATATTGACCAATTTCTTCCAGTTTTCCGTTAATGGAATCTTTTAAAGAATATAATATTTCATGGTAGTATTTTGAATATGAAAACTAATATTTATGGATTATAGATTTATATAGATTATATATTTATATATTATTTTATACCAATCCTTGATGGTTGATTTTCCTGGGGCAGTGTCCGGAAACTCGGCATCAAGCCAAGTTTTTGCTTCAACTGTATTTTTTCCCTTCAAAAAGCAATATTTTATCAACACGCGAAATTCCTTTTTATCCATATTTTTCACAATAACAAAAGTTGCTTCACTCAAAATGCTATAATTCACAAACTAATGATCCGACAGCTATCAAATTTATACACGCATCTTTTGAGGGTTAGGGCTAACTAAAACACATATAGATTTAATTCTAGTAGCGCCATCTATGTGTCAGGTCGGGAACTTTTCAATTGAACTGTTAAAATACTGTAGACGAATATGACAATGCTAAAATATCATATATCTTGTTTATAAATAGTATGATAATACTGCAGTACGCATAACATATTTTTTTATTCATTTGTGTAGAATTTATAAGATTTATTAGCTCGTCATTTTGTAAGAATTTATTTATATGAGTATTTGAACTTTATTTTATTTGTATTTTATACATGCATTAATTTTTATGTGTGTCTAGAATATTACAAAATGAAAGAAAACTGTGTTTTAGTATACAGTATTTTAGTATTATAGTGACCTAAATGTTTTAAAAATTAGTTCATTTATAAATGTTTTCTTTCAAAATTGAGAAAAAGGATTTCAATTCGAAAAAATTCAATTAAAAATATTTATTGCTTGTAATTTTTCATACAACATCTACTTGTTCAACTTGCAGGAAAGAGAGAAAGGTCAAAGGGGTGTCTATTTAATGTAAGAAATTGAAAAGATTTTACTCCTGATTTAACATTACATTAATACAAATTGACGTTAGTGTTGAATATAAAAGAAATCCAATTGGATAAATTTTTAATAAACAATTTATTCAATATTTTTATCATGAAACTACAAGCATTTAGTGATATTGAGGAAAAAGTTTCTAACAGATAGCATCCAAATAAAGATACTTTTAAGTTTATTTTCTTTGATCAAATAATCAATACTACTTTCATGAATTTGTTTTGTAGACCATGAAACTATTTTCCGTACAAAAAGCACGATTCCCAGAACAGATACTCGTATCTCTAGAGACAAAGAATGCGATATTTTTTTTTCTTTTCCCTATAGAAAATTTTCGATTCTTTCCAAAGTAGGAACATAACTCTCTGAAAGAATAACGAAAGAGTAAGCGAAAAGGACAGTTGACACCAATTCGTCGATCAAAACGAAATCCGGAAGCAGCAACAACATTGTTCTACTTTTCTTTCAGTGGAACTGTAATGGAAAAACACCAAGAACACTTTTGGGAATTGGAAAGAACGAGGCAAAGACAATTGTATGGGTGAAAGAGCTGAGAAGTTAAGAACTTTCTTCTACATTCCCTATGGACTGACTTACATTTTGCTCAGTTTTCCCTACCTTTCGGGTGGTCAGCAAATGTATTTTTTCCATGATCAACTCTGTAAGTGGAAGCGAATAAATGAATCACCTGAAAGCAAAAATAGGTCGAAGTAGCAAATCGATTAACCTCAACAGAGTAAAAGGCGATCTCAATTTTTAAATCAGATCTTTCCTTTTGAATTTAATTAGAATATTATATATATTAGCACTATTGAACTTTAACAATGTAGAAACCTAAATTCATCAAATTCCACTAAAGAAATTAAAACTTTACTCTTTTGTTCAGAGTGAGATTTTCGAAATAGCTGGTAGACGGATCGACGATGGACTTTAACAAAAACATACAATGCCAAATAGAGAAGCTCACGATATGTGGTTCTTAATGATCATGGAATTCTGAATTTTAATTTGGAATGGACCTTCTTAGATTCCTTGGATTTACACATGCACAGGATCATTGCATGTTTTGTATCCCGAAGTGGGAATCATATTTTCTGGAGGAAAGAACCCTGTCTATTTCTTTGTGGCTACCCTCCATCTCTCATGGCGTCACACTTAAATAAGAAGCTCGCCAAGATTTTGGCACGCACACAGTCACACGGACACATTTCCAAAACCCCGTCACGCTCGCGAGTCACACACAAAACAATTACACTAACTTCTGTAATCAAGGATGTGAATCTAATTTTGTTGATGGTGTAAACCAAATATCATCCTCCGGTAAGAATTGCTAACTTTAAACACCTTGTTTAAATAAACTAAATGAATGCAAATTATGATTATCTCATTTGAGTCATTGTTCAGAATCTTGTTATTCTATTATCATTTGTGGTTAGAGTCCTTCTCTTTAATCACTATAATTACGATAAAATCATTTGGCTTATTTAATTTCAAATTTCATATTTTAAAGTAATCAATTAAATGAGAGAAGAAAGTTTCGTATAAATTCTATAGAAATATTGAAATATATCTCAAAAACTTATTTAGACACGTATTACTTAGACGTTTGTAAAATGAGGCACTAGTTTCGGTGCGGTATAAGATTCTATTCTACTAACATTTACACATATATGGAGAGCAAAAGGTTTAAGACTTGAATCTGTGAAAACATTTGGAAAGTGTAACAGTTGTGGCTAAATAATAAATCTAGGCAATAGATCTCGTCATTTGGAACTTCGGTCAAGTTACGAGGATGACGCCTGAGCTGGCCCCTCCTTTTCCAAACTTGCACACCACACCAACGGGAAGACTCGATTGACTTAAAGTGCATCAGTCACAGTTTGTTAATAAGCCACGTAATTTTGATACCTATTCTGTGTTCAATTCAACTAGATCCAATAGTCATCGCTCATATATATATATATATATATATATATATATATATATATATATATATATATATATATATATATATATATATATATATATATATATATATATATATATGTAGAATATGGGGTGATGATATTGTATATCCCGAATCATGATGGCTAGTTTCTGCAAAGGTTTGTCTAGGGTAACCCCAGGTCGATTCCTTTTGTGCTGTTTTTTTGTAGAAAATCTTGATGAGTGCTCTGTAGCTTCGCGTATGCGCACACACACACACACACACACACACACACACACACACAAAGAACTATTAACGTCCGTTATTTAGAAATCTAGTCAGTATGCAAATATTTAAAATCGTTCAACGAGAATTTATTCGTTTCCAATGAATAAAATCTTCTACATACATTAAATAGAAAGACGTGTTTAAAATTCTTGTCAAGCTCAAGTCAACAACGAGCAAAATTTTTCTTCCATTAAATCCATCATCGGCTATCTTTATTGATTGAGCCTCAATATGATAGCTGGAAATATTTACCTAGATTCTTTAACTAACTATCAAATGCGGAATAAAGTTATAAGAGCTGAAATTTAGTATAATTTACTATATTCTATTTTCACATTGTAAAGAAACTTTAAGAATCTCAAATGGAAATTTTAAAGATGATTAATTCCAAATCTCACTGCTTTCAAAGTCAAGATGGGAAAATAAGAGTTTTAAACTTGAAAACATAAGGATTTATGTGCTGGGAACGAGAGTGTTGATATTAAAACTTTATACTGACGTCAGAATCTTAGAAAAATAAGCGGCGTAGAATAGTTCATTATGCCCAAATTTATTCATTGGTGGCAGAGAAAAGGAGGCTTTCCCCCTTAACATGGAAGGGGGGGTTGAAGTAATTACTAATTCCATTCAAGCTTCATTAGTAAAATTCTGGAAACAGTCATCAGGGAAGGAAATTATGCGCATGTATGAATGTGTATGCTGTAGACATCAGCACGTAAAGATAGATTTAGAAGCATTGAAATATAGATATTAGAACACAAAGGGTTTCTTCAAGGTTTTAGAATTATTTTTTTTGTGCACTGATAATAGGAATGTCTTCACAAAGTATTATTTTAATTTTAAATGTTTTGATTAATTAAAAAATTAAAGCTCAAAGAAATTAAATTTTTTTAAACTCGCATTCATTCTTTTTTCTTCGCATTTCATTCTTTTATTCCTCATCATCGTTCCTAGGTATTCGAATTTTTCCCGAGTCATTTACAGTGCGTTCTACGTCGTTTAATTACGGTTGAAAAATTTAATTTAAAGCTTAGAAAAACGAAGAATGCCCTTTAATGTTCCTTTTTCTTTTTAATTGGTTTAAATTATGAGGTTTTGAAATTACTACTTTTTTATAGAAGAGTGTTATTGTATTTTTTTTTTCTTCTGCAGAAAATAAGTATTATATCTATGTGTTGAAGTGAATTTGTGTATTCAAAATGAGAGAAGAGATTTTTTTTTCTTCCTTTAACAATCTAGATGTTTTATTAGATTTGTTGATTTAACATATAAAAATGAAAATGATTGAAAAATATCTTACTCGTTTTTCTGTATTTACAGTTTGAGAGATGCTTTCTGAATCTAATATCTATTGGAATTATTTCATTACCGTTAAAAGTAATGCATTAAGAAAACAATTAATACATTTTTTACAATTTCATTAACGTAAGACAATTAAATCAAAGATCTCATTTTATTTATAAATAGATTAACGAATGATTAAATAAGAAAACATAAATAAAACGTATAATACCATGTATTTTGGTGAAAATGATGAGTTCATAAATTGATTTCTTTTCTGAAAATATTTAGCAGATAAATGGTTGTGAATATAACGAAACATAAGAATAATTTTTTGAAGAATTTTTTTAGTAATATTCGTAATCATATACATTATGACAGAATATAAAATTACATATCTATTCAATTTGACAAAAAATAGTTTAAATGTATCTTCTCAACAACATCCAAATAAGTGTATTAATAGGTTTTCTTTAGTATTCTTGTATAATTAGTTTTGTAACCCTCAAAATTAGTTGAGAGAAAAGTACTCTATTTTCATCATTTGACTACAAAAGATGTTTTGTGGCCAAATGTACATTTGTATTAAGGAATAAATGAAAAAGTCAATATTTTATATAATTAAAAGTCAAATGTTTAGCTAGTCAATGAATACTTCACTTATTAACAACATATGTCATGAAGAAAGTATTAATCAAAATTATTGTATTTATGCAATCTATTTATTAAAAGAAAGAAATCCACCGATATGTTATCAGATGAAATTAAACAAAAATTTACCAAAACGAAGGTTTTTTTTTTGCCTACTTAAGCTTCCATTTAATAATTATGCTTACAATCTTATAAATAACTTAATATTTAGAAATGAGTTATCTTTTGTTCTTCAAATGCAAAATTGTTGGAAATTCAACCATTTGTTAGATAACTTTAATCATTACCTATTTATATCATAAAATCATTCGAAACATTTCATTAGTTACTTAACTACATTTCTGAATTCTTATTTATTTAGAACTCATTTGGCTAGCCATATAATGAGAGTATTTCTCTTCTACACATTAACAGTAGTTAATGATATTTAATAGCTTCGAAAAGGAAGGTTAATTGACCATAACCAATATCTAGTAACCATCTGTACTTCATGCGACGTATTGATTGTTTCGGAAAAGTTTTAGTTTCCCGCGCTTACGTTAAAGATTTATCTTCATTACATTAATTAACTCTTTTAGTAATTTTAAAAACAAGTTATTTTTTATATTAAACAAAAAATTAACACACTTGCATTATTTTTAGGCTCATCCAGGCATTAAAATTTTTAATAAATATAAGTAAAATAAATTTAAATCAAGCTTTTATTTAATGCTGGGGGGATGTGTATAAAAATAATTCTTTTGATGTAAAATAATATATAATTTATAAAAGCTTGAGGCGCTTAAATAAGATACTTAGGTAGTTACTGTTAAATTCAATGCTATAGCTATTTACCTATATATGAGATCCAAAGAAAAATTAACACCTCTTTTTAGTCTGGAAATTTAAGATTAAAAAGCAATTACGTGAGCTAGAGACACAGACAAAATTTTAAGGCCTCAAGAATTTTTATTCTATTGCAATATGTAATT
This sequence comes from Nephila pilipes, assembly GCA_019974015.1. Classification (NCBI taxonomy): domain Eukaryota; kingdom Metazoa; phylum Arthropoda; class Arachnida; order Araneae; family Nephilidae; genus Nephila; species Nephila pilipes. Next base: position 2,290,250 of record BMAW01057835.1, on the reverse strand, counting down.
GGTGAAGTGGGTAAATGCTGTAAATATAAATCATGTAATGACATCAGAAGCAGAGTAGGTGTATATTAATTCATAAATTTGGTTTTTCTGAATAGAACAGCTGAAAAACCTAAATAAGCATGCACCAGGAAGTGACAAAATTTACGCTCACGTATTATTTCGCATTTGGGAATTGGTTTAGGTAAGCGATTTACGAATTTTTCGCATAGATAATTATCTAAAATATAATGGACAGCTTAGTTAAATATGCTCTTTCTTCAGAAACGGGTAAAAGAAGTCACTTAACATTGCATGAGCGTGGTACTATTGACTAACTTAAGAAAATCACCCTGATTGGAGTGGAAGGAAAATAGCTGATGAAATAAGCTGATTGAAAACATTCGTGAATGATTATTGTAAAAGTTTCTTGCAATTATGATTCCAGAAATCACTCTGGAAGAAATAAATCAACAGCTGTTTGAGAAAACAGAATGACTTTGTGTAAATCTCGATGCAAAAAGAAAAAAAAATGTCTGCTGGATAAATTTTGCTTGAACTTCCACTGAGATTTAATATGCGAGCTACTCAACGTTGCCTGAAAGCAGATTTTGGTCTTATTTTGGAAGAAAATGACCAGAAAACACACACTATTCCTTACCAATAAGCTTTGCATAGCGTTTGCTCGAAATCTTATGTCTTGGACTGGTAAATGGAAAACTGCAATTTTATCAGTTGAAAAAAGTTTAACATGGATGGCTTTGGTGTAATAATACTGGCATCATTTGCAAAATGATACATATCTTTTATCTCGATGACATTACAAAGTGTTTCTGGCATGTTATGGGCTGCTTTTAGATAAGTGGATGCCCAAGTGGATACTGTATTCGTAAACGGTTGAATTGATTTTATTCATCAACAAAATATGCTTTACTAGTATTTACAGCCAATTTCACTAGTTATCTATGGCTAACATTGGACATTTTTTCCAGAATACTGTGTCTGTAAATCATTATAATTTGACAGCTGTGTAATAAGAAGCGAATGGACTGTCTGCAGTGGATTTTTCAGGAATAAAACCGGATCAAAAACCCCTAGAAAATGTATGAGTATATTTAGTTCGGAGCATTTGCTATAATAGTTAACAATACTATCGAGTTCCTTTATTGAAAACGTCGATTTTGAATGAGTGGAGTAACATACCTGCAACTTATTATCCAAATTGGTTGACTCAACGGAAACTCAATTATTTGACATAATCATGGTGGTTAAACGGAATATAGAAGTCCTTTTACCTTATTTTCATTTGTGACTTTAAAAAATTAGGTCGTACATATTTTTTTCCTATTTTAAATGAAAAGCTTTCACAGTCATAGTACTTCGCATGCAGTAAAATTTTAAATTTGCGCTTGTATACCATTTTTTTCGAATTTAAACTTTTTTGTATTATTTTTCTGTTATATAATCAACAAAACTCATATGGCCTTAAAATTTTGGGTGATTTTGCAAAATTTCTATTTCAACTTAAATGGAGATTGTTAAGTACTAAGTATGGTCCCCAGGCTATCCTTTATTTAAGTCCGTCACTGCTTGTACATATCATAGGCATTGTATTGCCATCGAACTGATACATGCATGCAAAATTTCAGCTCAGCGGGATGGAAGGAAGAAGGTTAAAATTCGAGTACAAATTTTATGTTACAAAAAAAAAACATACATATGAGCACAGCAAGTTAAATAGAAGCTTGTAAACATAATCCTCGTTAAACATAGAGAAGTTACAATAATTTTTTTTTTATCTGAAATTACCTCAAAAATTTTTCTTGACTAACGGGCTCTCCTAATTCAATCAGTAGAGCGAAGTATGGTTGGTTTGTATTTTTCTTTCCTAAATAAGTTATGACATTGGATATTTTAACTATAATTGGATTCCTAGGAAATACAGTACAATTGCAAGTATTTGAAATAATGGAGCTGATTAAAGGGAACAAATAACAATCATTAATTAGTTTAAATTTTAAAATATACTGATTCACAGCTTTATTTCAGAAACAAAATGCAAATTTTCTCTCATAATCAGATCTACTGTTGTATCTTGAAATCACATAAAGTTTTCTAGACGTTTTTTATTGGAATATTTTTGAATATTAAGATATGGTAAAATATATGATATAATAGACTAATATTAGTATGGTACGAATATGCAGTGCATATTTTCAATTCTGTGTCTTATTAAGAAAGAAATTTAATTCATGATTATACTATTATCTAAGTATTATGTGCAAAAAGTTTGTAAACCGATTATTCTTTTAAAATTGTAGGAATAAATATGTTCGAATAAAAAAATAAAGAAAGAACTAGATTATTTTTGAAATTTTTAAAAATATTATTTCTAGTTGGTAACATTGTTTCATTTTGACGTTGATTTTTCATCACCAGAATTTGTTATAAATTTCATTTTAGAAAAGCTTATAAAAACATAATAATCCAACTGCCAAAATCGCCTATGACTTGATTTCTGTTTGAAAAACTTTTACGCATTTTTATTGAATCAATTTCTAGATGTAGCATGAAGAAAAATTATTATATCGGAAAATTCTAACTCCAGTTTTGAGAAGTAGACTCAGACTTCGGAGTTATTCAAAGTTTATTTGATTCCATAAATGCTACTACAGCTGCACAGTTTCCCAAATAATATTTTTTCTAACCTTCCTTTTCCAATAATATTCTACAGTGGAGAAAATGTAACATTCTTCAGTTGTGAATACTCTAGGCTTACTTTTTATTCTGAAAGAGTATATAATATATAAAAATATAATATATATTGTATATAATAATAATATGGAGTATAATAATATATAATATATAAAAATACATTTTCGATGATTTTAAGAGATGGACTATAAATGCTTTGCTAGATAAGTTTCAATATATTTTATTAACGATGTTAAATATTTTTATTATCTTTATCATTAGTATTATGATTGCAAATGTTTTTTTTATATCAAAATACTTTTAAAAATGAAATATTAATGTACATGTAAAACAAAATAAGGCATTCAAAAAGTCTTTACTTTTTTTGTCCAAACATTATTTAAAAGGACATAAAAGGGTATTTTAAATAAAAACGAAATATATTTTGATGGAATGAGTGAGAAATTTGAAAATAACTTAGAGTAATTCCATTTGTCTGACAAATTTAGTCTCTAAAGTTTCAGTCATAGTCATAATAATCAGTAATATGTAGAACAAAGGAATGTTAAAATATAAGTATATTTTTCATTTGAAATACCCAAATATATAATTAGATATATTTCTAAATTATTTATACCTTCAGATTTCAAACAGTTCAAAGTGTCTTTCCATTTTCTTGTAAAAAACTCTCAATGCATTAATAATTACTATCTGTAATGAATAAAAGTGTCATTTACGTCTTGTAGTAATATAATCATAAATATCCCTTTGAAAAGTCTTTTCCTGTCACATATGTTAAGGAAATGTACACTTTTATATTTCAATTGACTGTCCAGTGCTCCATAATTATCACATTTTAACCTTTTTTAAAATTTAACTGTTTTAAATTTGTCTGACTTCCTGGGGAAAAACGCCCAAATCAATTTGTTCACTTTTTTGTATAAGATTAGATTATTACGCAGCATTATATACTTTAACCTTGACATATTTCATTGTATCTTATATGTCATTGTTTTTGGGTGTTATTTTATCTTGATGTGCTTAAAAAAGTTTTTTTTTTTTACCATTTTTTAAATCAACTTTTAATGCACTTTAATCAGATTTATCTTTTGCGCCGTAAATCCTACTATCCAAATTTACTTTTAGATGATTTAATTGTAAGCCCATAATGATCTAATCTGGAAAAGAGAGTTCAAAGATGTTATATGTGCTTTTCAGAAGATTGGGAAGCAATTAATATATCATCAATGAAAGCTTAACCACCATATAATCTTCTAGTGACTTCATCAATAAATATTTAAGAGGTACTAGATGCATTGCACAAACCAAATTGCATTCGAGTGCGCTAGAAGAGTCCTAAAGGAGTACAAATAGCAGTTTTATGAGCATCCTCTGGAGCAATCGGAATCTGATGAAAAGCCTTTACTAAATCTACATGTGAAAATATTTGAGTCCCCTGCAGTTCGCTGTTAAAATCCAAAACGCTTGGAATGGGATACCTGTCTCTCTTAGTTTGACTGTTGAGGGCTCTGTAGTCGCCAACAGGACGCCAATCGTCACTTCCTTTCTTAGGAGCCAAATGTAAAGGAGAGACATAGTTGCTGTTGTATGGGCCTAAATCCAAGATTTGCGGAAATTCCATGTTAGCAATTTTTAAACGATTGGGTGCTATTGGTTTAGAAAATACAGGAGGGCCAAAAGTATCAATATGATACATAACAGAATGTTTCACAGTTTGGTTTGCGCAAGGCACTTTAACAATATTAGGAAAATCATTCAATAGTTTTGAAAAATTATCATCACAAAATATATATTTTACAGAATATACATCAGTATTTTTAAGAATACCATGAACTTTTATTTTTGTATCTATGTCATTTACACGACGATTTCTTAGATCTGGTTGCAAGTTAAAATGATGTAAGAAAAATCTGCACCAATAATTGCAGTTTTAACATTGCAAACATAAAAATGAGACATTTTTAAAAATAACTTTTTTCTTAAACCTAAATCTAAAGATAATTTTTGTTTATAAACATTTATTGTAGTACCATTAGCTGCAAAGAAGTTTTGGATGGTACAGACAGTTTATCAGATCTGGTGGCAAGAATTAAACAACAGCCACTACCTGTGTCAACAAGAAAATTTACATTTGTTTTACGATCACGAACAAAAAGGCCACAAGAACTATTGGGCAAGGCGTATGTCGCCTCTACTCCTTGCCGTTGGAATTTAATGGATAATTGCAAGGTGAAATGCATTTAACGGCTTTAGAGCCCTATCTACAATGATACCAATACTGTTCATCTTTAACAGCTTGGATTTAAAAACTATTAATGATACTTTTTCATTACATGAATTGAATACCATTTGTGATATTCTAAATATTGTATTCCAAGGAATAAAAACTGAAATAATCCAGAAAATATTAGTTTTGTTAAATGATGTGAAGTCGCTGTATCAATATTTTCAAACTTCGAATCAATCTGTATCGAAAAACGAAACAGTAGTAGATACAAACCAACAATTATCAATACACAGCCACAACATTAATGAGTCAGTAATTTATTCTGAGGAGTGGCGTTATGTTCGAAAGTGTTATTTCTTCTTTTAATGGAGAATTGCATTAGAATATATCTGTTTGGTACGAGCAATTTGAATGCGCTGCTGACATGTTTCATTTATCTGACCTCCACAAGTTTTTTGATTATTTCGTCATGGGAGAAATTGAAAGAAGTGTTGATAAATGAATTCGAGGTCCCTACTAATTCAGCCTAATTGCAAGAAATATTAAGTGAACGTAAAATGAAAGAAACTGAATTTTTCAGGAATATTATTTTATAATGAAGGAGATGGGTAATCGAGGGAGAATGGAAGATGTCGCATTAATGCAATATATTATAAAATGTATCAATGACAAATATGAAAATAAATTAGTTTTGTATGGTTGCAAAGATTTACGCGAATTTTGAGAGAAACTGAAAGTATATGAGATCATTAAAAATATTTTATGAAAAGTAAATATAATTTTAATAAAGTAAAACAAAAACCTGATAATTTTCTGAATCAGAAACGATAAAGTAATTTTGATCAGAATACTAAATTTTATTTTAATTGTGGTGATAAAGGACATTTATATAAATTTTGTACACATGAGAATAAAGTTTTAAAATGTTTCAGATGTCAAAAGTTTGGTGCATAAGGCTTCTGAATGTTCGCAATTTAATATGGAAACCAAAACCAATGATAATGTGACATATCTCAATATTGCGAAACAAACCAATCTGTTCAAAATGGTTCGTTTCGGTAATTTAAATATTAACTCATTAATAGATACTGAAAATCAAACTATGTTAATTTCTAAAAATATATTTGAAAAGTTAAATATTTGTGAACTGAATCGGCGTAATTCAATTTTATTGGTTAATGAAATAGGAGATTGTAAAATAAATCCCTTAGGTGTATGTAAGGGAGAGATACAAATAGATAACTTTTAAGTACGCTAATGACATATGTGATGTTGAAAACTGTGCTATACCGCATAATGCTATTATAGAACTTAATGTAATTTTGCAAGGTGACGTTATAATAAATGAAAAGGGATTTACAATAAAAAATAAGTCTCCGTGTGAAAAAAACAATTTTTTATCAGTTTTACCAATAAACATTAATTTTAAGAAAATTGAAGAAAATATGGGGTATAATATTTCAAAATCCATTAAAAATGAAGTACATCTAATTACCAACCGAAGAAGATTAAATCAACTAACATAGAATTAAATATTTTAACTAAAAATAACGAACCAATATATCAACGATCGCGACGTTTACATTTTTCGGAAAATAAGATTGTTGATGCTCAAATAATTGAATGGTTAAAACATGGTATTATAGAACCTTGTTCTTCTGAGTATTCCAGTCCAGTTGTTATTGTTAGGAAAAAAGACGAATATGTATAGATTATAGAAAGTTAAATAACATTGTAGCCAAAGACAGATTTCTCTTACCATTGATTGAAGATGTCTTAGACCGATTACAATAATCGTAAGTATTTAGTACTATTGATTTAAAAAACGTTTTTTTTGCATGTTAATGTAAATGAAAAGAGTAGAAAATATACGTCCTTTGTCACTCATGAAGGATAACATAAATTTTTGAAAGCACTATTTGGACTATGTATAAATACTATTTTTCGACCTTTAATCAATGAGGGCATTGTTTATCCTATATGGATGATGTAACAATATTATCTGCTAATGAAAAGGAAGGAATGGAAAGACTAAAACTAGATCTCAATCTTGCATGTGAATATAATTTAGAAATCAGTTTTAAAAAATCTCAGTTTTTCAAGGAAATAATTGAATTTCTGGGACATGTGGTAGAAAACAGTTGTATTTATCTATCCACTTTAAAACCCTAGGTTGTTCTTCACTATCCCGAACCTACTAATTTGAAACAAATCCAAAGAATTTTAGGTTTAACCAGACTTTTAAGAACATTTATTCCTAACTATTCTTGTATTGCAAAAGCTCTTAGTGATCTTTTAATAAAAGACTATAAATTTAGATTCAATGAAGAAGAAAAAATTATTTTAATATGCTTAAAATGTTTCTCTCAGAAATCTGTTTTAGGAACTATGTAACCCAAATTATGAAACTCAAATGCATACAGATGCTAGGCCTGGATGGGTATAGTGCAATTTCGTTGCAAAGATCTCCAAATGATAAGTTTTCCTCGAACATATTATATGAGCAGGGAGACCACAGACGCTGAAAAGAAATACTCCAATTACGAACTTGAGGTTCTTGCTGTTATAGAAGCCCTTAAGAAATTTTATAATTTACTTAAAGGATACTATTGAAAATCGTAACCGATTGTTTAACGTTACAAAAAACTATGAATGAAAGATAATTGTGTATACGAGTAGCTCGATGGGCGTTATTACTGGAAGAATTTAATTATCTAGTAGAACACGCCGCACACACACCCATCTGGATCAAAAATGTCTCATGTTGATGCTCTAAGTAGATCCACTATTAATATGCTTTGTATTTCTATGAAAAATATTTTACCTAAACGCGAGCAACGAGAGGATAGCGAGATAAAAGCAATTACAGACCTTTTGAAAATTTCGAATGGCGAACGTAATATTTTGAACGTAACGAAATTCTCTGTAAGTTTGTTGACTGTTGAAGAAGTAATAGTTGTACCTGAAAGTATGTAAAGTGAAAAACACTCTATAATTAAAAAAAAAAAAAAAAAAAAAGCGACGCACCAAGTAGGAGTTGTCTGATTGTAATGAAATTTCGTATTCGAAGATATTTGGAATGATCATGCAAATGACTAAAATTTGGAGTCCAATGAACGAATAGCGGGAGCTAAAGTGCATCAAAATTGCGCACTAAGCAGGTGTATATAAGAAGTGATTCTCAATCTGATAGTCAAATTTTCTGATGCATTGCGGTTGAGGATATCTTTCAACGATAGTTTAAAATGCCTCGCCGCAAGATTCCAGCTAATTACGATAGTAATAGTTTGAAAGAGGTCGTATCATTGGATTGAAAGAGAGGTGTTGGCCAAATCGAAGAAACACTCATCATATGTGTCGAAGAGATGCGCCGATTAGAAGATGCAGGCAAGAATAGGTGGATAACGGCGGATTTCAGCGTCGTTATGGTAGCGGTCGATCTAGGGCCACAGCAGATCGGGGGGGGGGGCAGAGAGATTGTCAGATCAGCTGTCACAGCACATGATTCATCGTTATCCACCATCAGACTTGCGACCCGCTCACGAGTGTCTACCATGACCATTCACAGACGGCTGATAGAGCGAAATATATGCTCTTACCGACCGCTACGCCACCTGCCACTTCCGCCTGCACACTGTCGAGCCATATTACATTGATGCTTGGTTCTATCAGGTTGGAATGATTCTGACTGGGGACGTATAGCGTTTTGCTACGAATCGTACTTCCAACTATGTCCTGAATATCGAGACGTGTGTGGAGACACCCAGGGCAGCGTGCCGATCCTTCTTTCACTATTGCACGCCACACAGACCCTCAACCAGGATTTATGGTCTGCGGAGCCATTTCCCTTGATAGCCGGACACCTGTGGTCGTCATTAGAGGCGTACTTACAGCATAGAGGTACGTCGATGACATTCTGAGACCTGTTTTGCTACCTATCCTTTTGCAGCATCCTACCCTTATTTTTCAGCAAGATAATGCTAGACCATGTGCTGCACGTGTTGCTATGAACTGCCTTACAGCTTGTCAAACATTTTCTTGGCCAGCCAAATTTCTCTCCAATTGAGCATGTCTGGGATATGATGGGAAGGCGACTGCATCTACCAGGAATGTTGATGATCTAGCCCTATAATTGGGGCAAATTTGGCAAGGAATACCGCAGGAGACCGTCAGTGAGCTTTATCACTCTATTACACCGTGGTGAGAGGCTGCTGAACTGTTGTGTTATGCATCGCCACACTGGTCCTGCATCCGGTATCATGGTTTGGGATGATACCGGATTTCACTCCCGCACCCCTTTATTACGCATTAAGGGTACACTGAACAGCCAGCGTTACATCTCTGAGGTGTTTCAGCCCGTGGTCCTCCCATACCTTAAGAGCTTGCCATCAGCCATATTCCAATAGGATAACGCATGACCACACGTGGCACACAATGTTCAAGAATTCTTTTTTACCCTTCAGATTGAATTTCTTCCTAAGCCTGCTTGTTCTCCCGATCTATCGCAAATCGAAAACGTGTGGTCCACGTTTGCACCACGACTGGTCCGGGATACGCCACCCGCTGCTACTCCAGAAAAACTTTGGCAATATGCGGAAGCCGCATGAACTGCTGTACTCCAAGGATACATTCAAAGCCTCTTTGATTCTATGCCGAGGTGTGTGGCAGCGGTTATAGCCAACAAGGGCGGCTACACTAACTACTGATTTGTCATCATCCACACTTCACAAGAGGATGTAATTTTAATCGTTTGATCTTTGTACAACATGTTATCTGTGAAATAAATTTCGTTGTGATATCTTTGGACCTTTTGGGTGTTGCATATTGTGTGGCCAGCAGTGTATATATATAATTATATCATATATTTGATATCTTTGTCCAACATGTAAACAAAACAGAGAGAGGAATAGGGATAACTCAAGTCAAAAGAATATATATATATATATATATTTGGTAGAAGTAAATCTTGGTAGAAACTGATTGAGAAAAGTAGTTTTATTATCTTTACTGTCCATATTACTAACAAAAAGAGGTGCTTTACAAAATACCACATTTGAAAATGAACAGTTATAGTTAAAACCAAAATTCTTTTAATAAAAACTTAATGAGAATAGATGGTACTAACAGTCACGCATTTTTATTATTTTTCATCTTCATTAATGCTATCATTATTGCAGTGGAAAGTAAGAGTGGTCGTATTATCCTCAGATACCTTATATAGAAAGTTACTGCAAAATATTTGGAACCGTACTGCCTCATGGAATATCGGAAAGTTATTACGTTAAATATAACTATGTTAGTGAATATTTGTAAATGATGAGGAAATTTGATGAGCGAGAATCTGGACCCCTTACCCAGCTTCCAAAATTATGCTGTTCTTCTGTACTGTCTCATTGAAGAGGCTAAAGCGAAAATTGTAACAAAAGTTAAAACTTTGATAAAAGTTCTACGATGGATATCGAGATCCACGTGCATATGGTTATTAACATGAAATAAATTTCTTCTTGAGCTGTCTGAAAAGTAGATTTTCTGATTGATCTTTATATATATATATATGCGATGCATTCGGTAAATATTTAGTTATATATTCAGAATTCATTTGGATATATCAGAAAAACTGCATGCACACTTAACCGTGTATTTCGTTGTCTTGATTAAAAAGTTCTAATTAAATCGATTGCAGTTTTCTATAAAAGGGGTAGTATTAATCTCAGGTTTCTTACATCGGAAGGTACTGTAAAATATTTTGAAGTAAAGTGCCCATGTAAATACTATGTACTGAATACAGCAAAAGCAATTTTAGTCGGATGAACGAGAATTTGAACCTTCGAGTTATCAAAATTCGTGGTATGAAATAAAAAGGAATGTTGGAATTTTTTGAATAATTGCTATGACGCTTTTAAAATCATCTTGATTTTTAGAGCTTCAAATTATTTATTTTTGATTCGTATTATGTACCAGAATACACATAATTGCTTTACCATTAGAAAATTGAAAAGCCTAATGGGAGATAAACAGCTGCATTTTTTTTTAAAATTTTTTTTATTTACATTAGCGTTGTTATAGTTTCCGATTCAGTCTTATAACTGTACTAAAACCTCATTAAGACTTTCTTTTCGGTCTTCATCAATCACAATATAATTGTGATTTTATTTGAAGATGAACAGGAAATAAATCGGGGGAGGATGAGAGAATTTTAGTTCATTGGAAAATAAACTATATTTATAACTTCATTCATCTCGGTTGTGAGAAAGAAAACAATGGGTGTTTCTATGAAAGCAATCCAAATTTACGAATATGAATATCCAAGGAATAAAATTGTTGATAATATTTCTTTGTTGGGATATGAGAAGTTTGTAATGAAAGGGCAATCGAATCATTCATTAAGTTCGAATTTATTCATTGATTAGGAATAAAAAAGGAACTCAAAATTGGTAAAGGCTCTAAGGTAACTATTTCTATTCAGAATTCATTTGTTAAATCCTGACAATAGTAAGTAAAGGAATGTATAATATTTATGCCCTCTTGCTTTAGATTGGAGTGAGAAATTTCCTAGGTTATAATTTTAGAAGCACTTAAAGATTTAATTTAGGATAGAATGTGTCTCTTGAAGATTTTTTTATCCTTTTTTGTAGGATCTTTACAACTTTTCTTCTTAAATGCGTTTTTGAGGTTTTGATAAAAGGAAAAAAAGTGAAAGAAATGAAGAGCATTTAACTTTTTCTTAAGTGTTTTTTGGCTCTGTTCTTTACTCTTTTGAATTCTTTCTCTTGGAAATTGTTCCCCGCCTTTTTCTTGCTCAAGTTTCTTTTTGTTTCGCATTCCATTTCGCTTAATCAGGATTTTAACTTTAATCGTAAAATTTTTTTTAAAGTGAAAGCTCTTTAACTTTGATTTCTCTTATAATTTAGACCAAATTATTACTCTTTTGAATTTATATTTTCTTCTTTTAAAGATTTAATATACTCTTATGTTTTTAAAATTAAAAACAGATTAAGAAGAATTTTGGATGATTCATTAGATCTTTTGAACAACAAATAAGATTGATAAAAAAAATCAATGAAGTTTATATTGACTCTAGGAAGCAAATAAATTCATATTATTTTTTATGACTAGGATTACTTATATTGAGAAAAGAAAAAAAATCTCATTAAACTTGTTTCATTTAGCTTTAACAGTCTAATGACATTAAGGTTGAATTCTCTCAATATTATTAGTTTCAAAAATAGAAAATAATATGAAATTATTTGCTTGGAGGAACGAATGCAGATCCAGTAGTGATGAATAAAAACTTAACACTAGATTTACGGGCATTTTTATATCTAATTTTACAAAAATCCATCTTTTTTACGAATAAATTAAAATGAAATGTTTTCGTAAATTATTTATTTCAAATCTGTAAAATTTTATATTTACTGTTTTCTTCAATAACTTATAAACTCTACTTTGGATATATATACCTTGGATATATTGCTTACATACTTGTTACATTTACAGCAAATATAGGGAAACCTCTTATTTTCTCTACAAAGTTCACTATTAAAGTGATTATTTGTGATACGATAAAGTTTGCTCTAATTGTAAACAGATTTATTAGCTCATGTATTTTTTGCTTAACAGCCTTCATTTTCTTGGTGTTGCTTTTCTGAATTGTAATTCCATTTTTGTTGTTTCGAAATAATTCATCTATGGTAAATAATCCGATATATTGGTGCAATTTTGTAAAAATAGGTACACAACATTTAGAAATAATAAAATATAGATGACCAAGAGAAAATAAGAAGAAATATATATTCGTAATTCTCCTTCCTTTAAATTTATTTTAATTATACATTCTATAACAAAAAAAAAAAAAAAAAAAAAAAAACTCAACTCACTAAGGAGTGCCTATAGTAATGAAATTTCGAATACAAAGACATTTAGACCGAACATGCAAATGATTAAAATTTGGTGTCCAATGAATGAATAGCGGGAGCTAAAGCGCATCGGAACTGCGCATTCAATAGGTGCATATAAGACGCGATTCTTAATCTGATGGTCAAATTTTCTGTAGTGTTGAGATTAAGGATACCTTACAACAACTAAAAAATGAACTCGACGCAGGATTCGAGTTCATTACAAGCAACTGTCAGAGTTTGAAAGAGGTCGTATCATTGGATTGAAAGAGGCAAGTTGGGCAAAACGGAGAATCGCTCGTCATATGTGTCGAAGCGATGCGGCGATTAGAAGAGGCTGGCAAGAATGGTAGGACAAAGGCACATTTCAGCGTCATGATGGTAGCGGTCGACCTAGGGCCACAACAGATCGGAAAGACAGAATAATTGTTAGATCAGCTGTCACAGCGCCTGATTCATCGTTATCATCCATCAGACGTGTGACCCGTACTTGAGTGTCCACCATAACCATTCCCAGACGGCTGATAGATCGCAATTTACGCTCGTACCGACCGCTATGCCTCCTGGCACTCACACCTGTTCACCTTCGAGCCAGATTACAGTAGTGCTTGGCTCGATCAGGTTGGAATGATGCTGACAGGGGATGTATAGTGTTTAGCAACCAATCCCATTTCCATGTTCTGACGATCATCGAAGACGTGTGTTTAGACGCCCAGGGCAGCGTGCAGATCCTGCTTTCACTATTACATTCCACACAGGTCCTCAGCCAGGAGTTTTGGTCTGGGGTGCTATTTCCCTTGATAGCCATTATCTATCATTAGAGGCCTACTTACAGCACAACAGTACGTCGATGACATTCTGAGACCTGTTTTGCTACCGTTCCTTTTGCACTACCCTGGCCTTATGTTTCATCAAAATAATGCCAAACTACATTCGGCACGTGTTTCTATGATCTGTCTTACAGCTTGTCCAACACTTTCTTGGCCAGCCAAATTTCTCTCGAATCGAGCATGTCTGGGATATGATGGGAAGGCGACTGCATCTACCAGGAATGTTGATGATCTAGCCCTATAATTGGGGCAAAATTGGCAAGGAATACCGCAGGAGACCGACAGTGAGCTTTATCACTCTATTCCACGTCGTGTGGCAGCTTGCATACAGGTTAGAGGTGGGTCAACACCTTATTGAGCTCGTTAGTTTGTAACTGAAATAAATTGAACTCTGAAATAATTGAATAAATTGAATTCAATTTTTCTGAAATTTAAATCAATTTCTATTCTGTATATAATTTTCCTATCTGCCATTTTTTGTCTTCATCAGATAACTCCTGCTTGGTGCGTCGTTTTGTTTTTTTGTTATAGAGTGCATATGATTTTTGTCACCCTGATAGAGAACGAATGAGGGGATTATATTTCATTCTCGCCAATTGGCGTCAGATATTATACAAGTTACTAGGATTAAAAGAACGTAAAACTTCTTCTTTTTTACCATCAACATCCTTGCTATATACTTAAATTTTACCATGATTTCTAACATCACACCAATTCCACACCCTTCATACCCTTTAAAAGTAATATCTGAATTTTCACTAGACGTTATTTGCCTAAAAACTGCTATGATTTTCTGTTTTCATCAACGAAGATGGGGAGAAGTTTGAAACAGAGTTCTATAAAAATTAAAGAAATCGTAGTCCCATTCTTCTTGGAATCCACGGTTCAACAACGAGTTTTCTCATAAAAAGAAGCTATTTTATAAAGAAGAATGTCTAAGGAATTTGAGTTAAGACACTGACAATTTACTATAAACCTCTCTTTCTTTGTATACATAGAGGAAGAGACATATACTTAAAAAGATCTTCCATGGTGATTGTTTCTCTTTGTATATGAAGAGAAACAATCACCATGGAAGATCTTTGTGTGTAGGTATGTTTATATATAGATAATTATAGCAATTTAAATACCATTTTAAAGACTAATTAAATAGTCAATAAGTACAAGGGTCCAATTAAAGAAAAAAAGACAACAGCCCCAGTTTATTAGCTCTTATTATATTGAATATGCAAGACTCTCTCTGTCGAATCCCTTTTAACTCAGTTAATTTTTTTCTGTATTCTAATAGTAAAGATTACTTAGATTACCAAATTCCTTGTTCTGATTCACACACTTCTTGTTTATTACAGTTACAACTCTTCTTATTCTAACCAGAAGTCATTTTATCAAAATATTAATTGCGATGATTCAATTTAATCTACAAATATCTATCAGCTTGTTCTTATCTTCTATCTCCCTTCTCTTTCCATTCAATTCTATATCGCTTATACATTACTATCTCTAATCCAATTCGCTTGGCTTCATATGTTCATCCAATTTACACAATCACGTTTCATTTGGGTTCGGAAGATATTATAGCAACGTGCAATTCGATTACTTAAATGTCCCAGAGGTTAGTTCGCGAATAGCTCAACTTAACAACTTTTGAATTTCATCCAAGTTTATCTATGGCAATGAAAAAATATGATTATAGAACTCTTTCAGCGACAAAAAATAAATCAACTTATCAATTTAAATACACCCATTTCATAAACTATCAAACTACTCGTATTACCTGGGCAAATGACTATACTTTGCACAGATATCTCTCGAAACTAATAAAATCCGCATCTCCTTTCCCTTCTCTAAAATCTCTTGATTATTTCCCCCACAGTAGTTCATAACTCTCTAAAAAGAGGTGGAAAGACTGAACCAAAAGAATTGTTGCCATCAACATCTTTAATACGAAATCTCAAAGTAGGAACAACACTGTTCTACTTTTTCCTTCGGAAGAACGTTAAGAAAAAATACTAAGAACTCCTTCGGGCATCAATGGAGACAAAAAGCATTGTTTGGGAGAAAAGAACAAAAAAGGCAAAGAACTTTCTTCTGTATTCTCTGCGGACTGTCTTCCACTTTCTTTCGACTTCATTCACTTTTTCTACCTTCTTGATGGCTGGTGTAAATTCTTCATCCATGTCCGATTCTGTTCCTTGAAGAGAAAATGAATCAGTCGCAGCAAGAATGAGACATAAGTGCAGACGGATTAAAAGTAACAAGGAGAGCAGAAGCAATATGGTTTAAAATCAAATCGCTTGTCTCTGACTTTCATTAGGAATAAAACCACGTAAAATATCAAAATTCCGTTAGAAAATAAAAGACTTAGCATTTTCTTTTCATGAATGTAATGCACAGGTTTTCTTTTATAATGAGAATGAAGAACGGGTCTTAGAAAATTGAAGTGTCTGTTCATTCGTAATTGTAGGATCAATCATTCGTCTTTATATGCAGAATCGTCTATTGTCGCATAATTCTTGTTAGAAGAATTCTAATTCGAAGAATATTTTTCATATTCTAAGCGCTCAATTGATTTTGTTGATTACCAGATTATGTTGGCGCAAATAATACAAGTTGTTTCCAAAATATTTTAAAACCCTATTAATCACTTCATTGTACTGCAAACGCATTACGTTTTCGACTATTTTTATATGCATAGAATGATATTAATGTCAAAAAAACTTGTTAAAATTTTTAAATTCTTGCTAAAAGTTTATTGCATTTCTAATGCTTAATGACAATATTAAGAGGACAATTATGAGTTGGATAGGCACGAGAATTACAAGTATTTTTGGTAACAAAAAGGAAATAGCACCATAAATAGTATTCATGAGTGTTCAGATGACTAACAAGCAAATTAGTAATTGAACTACTTGCTAGACAATTATGAATTTTTTGGTATTCCTGATTATGCTTCGAAATAAATTGATGATAAAGAAGAAATTCTACTTCAATTCTCTGCTATAAACAAAGATTCTCATTAAATCTACAAGATAAGACTAGTGAGTAGAAATGTTGAAAAATTGAATATTTACAAAACACGCATGCTGCATTGTCCTTCAAAGTTCATATAAGTGTTAGTATTTCTGGAAATGTCATCCTGTGTGGCTCTATGACTTGAGTTGCTTTACAATATATGAGATTGGATGTTTGACATGTCGTTACATTTGTGCCCTTTTAGTGCCTATTTCAGTTTGGGAAATAAAAAAAAATCTGCTATAGCTTATCTTCAATTCTGTATGGCATCATACCTATAAATTCGCTGTCCGACTTTTTTCTCTGGGCACCCGCTGACTGTAATTCGTTGCTATGGAACTACGGCATTCTCTCATTTTGTGGTAGACGAATTTCAAATTGAGAAGCAAATTTGAAGCCTGATTCCTCGGAAGAACCACTGTGCGGAACAATGGCGTTTGCCTAACTGTTATGCAATGAGTTTGAAAGAAGTCTCTCGCTACCGTGCTTATGGTCGTTTTCAATCTACAGGTTCGACACCTGATTCTTTTAAAGACACATTGCTTAGCTGGGCGGATGCACGTTAAATATACCGGGACTCAAAATCTTCACTTTGGCGGTGTCTGGAAGTTTAGATATAGGATGGCTCCTGTCACTTGGACGTGTTTTCAGATAAGAAAGTCTGTCTCCAAGCCCTTGTTTAATTCAGAAAAGTTGTTAATTGAAATGATCCAGCCAAGAAGAATGTTAAAATCAAGAAAAAATGTAACTATACACTTAGAGGTTATTTGTAATGGTTCATTTAATTGTTATTTAGCAACATTGCAGGTTAAAATCTAAAAATATTTTGTAATTGTTTTAGAAATGAATGACTACTCAGAAAAAATATTTCTAAAATTCTTCTGAAGAAATTGATCTGCGGATAATCATGAATGTTTTACTTCAAGAAACTTGAGAATCTTATCATTACGAAACTTTAATTTTTACTACTAACTTTACTTCAAAACAAAAATTCTTTAAAACAAGGGTAAATCACTTACAACTTGATATATAAATTAGTAAGTTGATAAGTTTGAAGGCGCACGAAACTCTTATTTTTTATTTTCTGCTTCCTTTTGTGGATATCAATCTTGTCACGATTTCCATCAAACAACAACCAGTCTCCCAATTTACTATAATATGGGAACTTTCCCAACACTTTATTCTAAGTCGTCATCAATCACAATATTACAGATCTTCGATGCTGCAAAAGAGGGGAAAAAAGTTCATTGAAAAATTTACAATTGCAAAAATCATTCATCTTGTAGCAGAAGAGGAAAACAAGTGATGATAGAAATTTTAAAAAATAAGCATAGTCGAATGATAGTCATCACATTCAAATTTATTCATTGGAAGCATACGAAGAAGAAGCGCATTTCTTTTCGAATGAAAGAAGATCTTGGGAAAATTACTTATTCTACTCGAGCTTCATTAGTTGAATCCTAGAAACAATCAAAATAGGGACTAAGTTATATCTACGTACGTGAATATATTTTGGAATCAGATCATAAAATTTCTGTTACAGTGCTTAGAATGTATTGGGAATTATTTTAAAATAGGGACATTTGGCCAGAACTTCGTGAATACTAAAACACTAAGATTATTTTGATACTATTAATATAAACAAGCTTTTGTCTTTGATTGGTATTGTGCTATGAATAACAACTTTAGTGTTACGATATGAATCTAAATAAGCTTCTGTCTTCAATTAAGCTTCTGCCCTCAAATGACGCTGTGCATATGTCTGGCGTGGAAAATCCTAACGTGCTAATTGTTTATCATTCAGTAATAGTTCATATAGATATGTGTCTGTCATAGCCTATTACGCGAATGTAAAACAACATTGATAAAATAGAAAAGTGCTGCTTAAAATTTTTATATCGAATAATATATTGTGCTTGTATTATTTCTGTTTTAAATTTATACGAGTATAACTGTTCTTAATAAACGAGACAGAAGGAAAGATATCAAAATTATATTGAAACAAAGTTTTTTTTTGATTACTTAAACATACAATAGTAGTGTTAATTTCTAAAACATTAATCGTATTCCTTTTGGATTCATACAATATTTCTCAGAATTCTTTTATTTTCTAGATTACTTGAGTCCTTAGATTATTATTATACTAAAGTTAAAGTATTTAATTCATTTATTTAATTACATCACCAAAGTCTTGTGTACGGTAAATTATTCGACTGAATACTTAAGATGATATTCTTCTCTCTACGATGCATTTGCAGCGGTTAAGGGTAACTACTTTTATTCATTAAATAAGCTGAATGGACCATAGCTAAGCAATTAAGAAAATTTAGCTAACATTCATAAACATGCTGCGCAATCCTCAAAAACAAATTTCTCATTTTAACTGATTACATATAAAGTGTAGAGACATTAACCTTCCTTAAATATCTTTTATACACAGTCCTCCTCCACTTGGTTTTGCTTTTGCAAATTTTGAGATGAGAAATACAATTTTTAAGTATTAAAATATTTTTTGTCTGTATATTGGTCGTTTCATAAAATTTTGCTTACTTTTTGCATATATATTTAAAAGACTATATTATCTGTGTATAAGCTGGGAGAATGTTTAAAACTTCTCCTAATATAAATTAGGGTTATCGAACTATATATGGATCCTGTAGTTCGTAAAAAGCGAAGATATTTCTCCGTTAGTCGAGCAGAAGCAATAAATCGCACATGTAGCCCATTTTTTTTCACTCATTTCACTTTTTTTTTTATCACAAATGATCATTAATTTTTTATAAAAATGAGTTCTTTTTTATTTCGAAAGTGTTTAATTATATTATTGGCTTGTTGAGACATCATCGTGTAAAATTTTCTGTTTTCGCTTACCTTAAAGAAACATTTTGTAAATGGCATAGAAAAAAGACTAGCGAAGAAACATATATTGCATACAAGACAACAATGTACTTGCTTCAAATAGGGGTGCTGGAATTATGTTTGTCTCTTGGCTGATATTTGATATTGATATTGAAATATATATAAGTTTCCCTTTACAATGTTTTTAATAGAAAACATTCCACCCATAATATCTGCTTGGAAACATTTTCGGTCTCCTGCCGACTTGTTCCATCGTTACAGGATTTCTTTTCCAATTCAGGTTATATAAAAAGGTTTGGAATTTGGTCAGAGTTTTGGAAGAAAGGAGAAAACGAAACTATGGATTCTGCACAGATCTGCTTACATTCGGAAATATACGGTGTTTCCATAATTTAGCCACAATCGAGTAGGTCAAGATGTTTTGTGTAATCAAATTTTTACAGCTTTGAAAAAGATTATACCTTATAAAATATATCTGTTTGACACTTAGATGTCATTAGATTAGTTGAGTTATTGTCTTATTTTCTTTATTTCTGTAGGGACTCGTAATAGAGCAGAGGGGGGGATTGCTATGACTTGGGGTTCACTTTGTGGAAGAGGCGTGTGATATCTTTTTAAATGACTGCTTTCATTGGTTAACCGCCTTTCAGTAAAGATATAAACTGTACCATAGAAATTAATAAATATAAATAAAATAAAATAATGGCAGTTTTATTGAATTTATGTTTTGGCTAATTTCATATCATTTATAGCTGCACTTACATTTAATTTTTGAATCAGTTTGATGAGACAAATGTACCCTATCCTACTTTTGAACATTTTTTTTTAAAATCAGGTGTGAAATTGCTTGTTGAGATTCTCATCACAGACTGAAATTTAATGCGTGTCAAAGAGCATCTATATTTATTCTTGTTGATCTTCTAGCAAGAAAATTTCTCTCAAAAATATATGTATTTAGCATATTCCTCCAAATATTGAAAGCCTATTCCTCCTTCTTCATACATGGAAATTTTTCATCAGAAAAAGATTTGTAAAAGTGAACTAATGCCACAGCATTAAACAATTATTTCACAGTTTGATCCAACTGTATGTCAATAAGTTGAAGCTGTAGCTCTTCAAGTGCTGTGTCAATATCAGCAGTGAAAGAATAAGAGACAGAATGTTGAATTTAGGCCCAAATTTCTTACTTAAAATCCTGAAATCTTCTTATCATCTCTTTCTCCAATCTCTGCAGATGATCCCTATTCTTATCAGAAACACTTCCATGTACTTTCTGTTTTCCTAATTTACGAAGTAATTGCCTTCTTCTGTTGGCCTTGTAAATAGACCTAGTTTTGCTTTGAATGATTTCACGCACGGGAAGGAAATCTCAGTTCACGGCGGATTTCTCCGACTGTTTTGGCGGGCTGGGGAAAAAAAACCTCTTAGCGGAACTTTATTTGCTTGCCCTTGTAATCGAGTCATGGGATCCATTGCAAGATGTTCGAATCTTGAGTGAACCGAAGTGTTAAGTAACTACTCATCGGAAACTACTAAGTATCTAAATCCACAAGCGTTACTACAACAACAAATCCACAACAGAACAGCAACAAAAAATAAGGGGAAAAAATCACTTTTATCCTGGCTTACTGTAGGACATTTATAGTTATAATATGAAATATAAGTAAATTTAGTTAGTTTAATTAATCTTGTTGAATCATGTGGAAGGTCGAGTTGATAGCTTATTTTGTGACAGAAGAGCTTAGGATGGTAGGGAATTCGATTGTGGTAAAAGAGTGGTCGAATTTGCAAATTTGTAGTCACATTGTTTCAGTAGAGATGTGAGTTCGAGTCCTATTTTCTCTAAAATGGGTTCATGCGTGTCAAATATGTTGAGTGGTTGAGTTTTTGTGGTGGAAGAAGTTGGAAGTGTGACATTCACGTTTACATAAGTGGAAGATTTGTAACCCTGCAGGGTTGGACTGATGAACAACGAGTTTCTGTTGCATAAATAATAGAAATATACAGAAAATCATCATGCACCTGACGAGGTGTTTGTTACATCAAATCTAAAATTCGATTGATTGATTGTCTATCAACTCCACACATGAGCAACATAAGGGCTATTAGCACCACATTTCCTCAATTTGAATCTCAGTCAAGTGACGAGGACGATTCTGAGATAGCCCTTCCATCTTCAAATTTCCACACCACACCTATAGAGGGACTTGAAGCCTAAACAGAAATAACGCTCATCAGCCCCGCTACATGGAGGATTTTTTTGTTGAATCAGGATTTGAACCCCCGATCATCAACTCTGGACCCCTTTATCAACTTTGCCCATTGTAGCAATATGAGGGCAATGGACCTCGTAATTTTGAACCACTGTCAAATGACAATGGCGAAATCTAAGTTGATACTCCATTTTCCTAATTTTACCATCACGAAGATGTACTATGTTATATGCGTTCAGTACATGAACTTTGAGTATATTTTCATCTTTCATATCTAGGAACTCCTGTTCCTAGCACTGCCTTGGTAGTTGTCATGATCGTAACCTTATAGTCAGTGTTGTTTCCATCGAGTTGTAGATTTGAGTTCTGATGCCACTTAAAATCCGTTAAGCATCGGGACTGGATGCATGTTAAATCTATCAACACTCAATGTTTTCACGAGGCATGGTGGGGAAGTAAGCACTGTAGGATACCAGGCCTGATGTCATCCAAGCCTCTAAATAGTGGTTTAAAAATATGACGACCTTCGCTAATAGGCTTAAGATTGCTTCTAAATGATGCTAATAAATAATCAATTGCCCCGATAGATAATTTAAACTGATGACATAGCACACACATACAATTATGTTTCTAACTGTTTTATTACTTACATTTAATTAGAAAGTTTCGGTACGTAAAATATTCCTAAATTTCCTAGATAATATTACATCACCATTAAAAACCTCTTAAACTTGTCATAGCTTTTTATGTTAATATATATAACCCAAACTAGGAACGTTTCTTGTGATTAAAAACAGATAACATTAGTATTATTTTCTAAATTTGCTAACCTGTTGGGAGCAGTAAATTTTATTTCTTTATTCGTTTTTCTAGGAATTAACGTATTTTTTTCCGGTGTAAAATGTATTCAATATTTCTTCTTTGCTGTAAGCTCAAAGGATATTTAAATTAATACATTAAAGGGAAAAGCAGCATGTCTACAAAACATTTATTTATTTTAAACACATGGTATAATAAACTGTTATAAAGATCAAGAATTTATAAGAAAATGTTGAGAGAATTATCTGGCTGAAGATTTCCCCCTAGTTTGATATCTGAATCTTTAACAGGTGAAGGGGTAAACCTTAAAAAACAGATATTAAAAACACTCATGGATTGTGCAGAACTTTCCTTTATAATTAAAACAATGTGTTATGGTATAAAAGTTTTTCATTAACATATACTTTTGTTATAATTTTCTTGAAAATCGATAAAAATAAGAAAATCTGAAATGGATAAAAAAAAAAAAATCTGAGTTCAAACACCTTTTTCTTTGCTTTTTTCTCCTCAAAACTATACAATTCTTTTATGAAATCGATTCCTCGATGTAGCTTTCTAAAAATTATATCGGAAAAATTTAAACTTCAGAGTCAAGAAATAAAATCTAGCATCGGAGGTATTTCTAATTTCTTTGATTTCAGAACTGCTTCCGCACAGGTGCACATTTTCTCAAATAACATTCCTTTCGGAACTCTTTCCAAGTAACACTGTGTGTGTTCCATTTCGAAAATGTAATATTTTTTCTGCTGCAGTTTCTCAAGTAAAACTTTGTATTTCGAAAAAATAAGTGAAAGAATGTATACTTGTTTAAAATAATAGGTTTAATAGTTTTTGTTATATTTTTTATAAATAGTAGTATTTGATTAAAAATATTACTATGAAGGGATTTTTAAAAATTAATTTTTAAGAATGAAATATCAAAACATAGATATTAAAAAGTTAATAAACAATTTTTTAAAATTTTAAAATTATGAATATTTGACAAAACATAAGAGAAATTCAAAAAATTATCGTTTTTTTTTATCTATATCTTATGAACTATGTGTATGCGTACGAGGGGCTACCTAAAAGTTCGCAGAATAACGCACTCTTAATATGAGCTTGATTAGTACACATTTATTCCTTTCGGAGTGTGTCACGCAATTATTTGAGAGATTAGTACTGCTTGTTGTGTCGCTTAGGAAGGTTTTGTCTATCTGTAGAGAGAATATTATCGCCGTAGCTGTGTGTCCAATGAGTGCCTCGGGCTCTAATTGACAATAAATGAGCTATCTCATTGCTACAGTATTTAATCAAGAACGACATGATACCCCACCCCATGTACCTTACTTACCTGACCCAGCTTCACGCGATTTCTTCTTGTTACCGCGTATGAAAAGAGACTTGAAAGAACATCAGTTTGACAACATAAAAACGATGGAGAAGAAAAAATATAAGGGGAGAGCATTCGGCTATCACTGCTGTTTATAAAAAAATGCTTCCAACAATGGAATCACCGAATGGACAAATGTGCTAAGTAAAATGGAATTTACTTTGGAAGTTATAAGATTGTTCAGTAAAATATTTGTAGCTTTCAATGAGAAATTAGAGTACCTTTTGGGTATCCTCTGGTGTAGATATAAATTGAGCTCGGATAATTAACGCTATTAAATCAATACATAACTTAATTTCATATGTATGTAATTTAAAGCTGAATTTTTGTGAAAGCATTTTTGTTGTAGAAGATCCTTAAATTTCCCTAACTAAATTTAGATAAACTATCAGTTTCTAATCGATAATTCCAAATTTCTCTCATATGATATTATTTTTGCAATTTTTCTGATACTAATGTTTAAGTCTCAAACAAATAGATGTTTTGGTCACAATTTGTTTAATTTTGACGTATTTTGATTGGTAACCATAGGTATAATAGAACTTTAAAAGAAACTGATGCAACATTTCAGGTATTCTAGAAAAACTCACATTTGAATATTAGCAATTTTTTGAGTTATGTTAGTTTTAACACTTCAAAGGGCTTTGATGCCACTAAAGATGATAAACTTTGATGCCACCGCTTAGTGGTGTTGATGCATTTTGAATCTGGTCGAGGTCCCTTGTCCTTCCGTTAGCATGGCTTGGTGGGAAAGTTTGGAGAGAGGAATGCCAGAAAGGTGTCATCCTCATCGCTTGATTGAAGTTCAAAAAATTTCGAGGTCCATTGCCAGTAGCCTTAGTGTTAATTCTCAGTGCGACGTTAATAAACAACCACAATCACCCACTTCAACATAGTCGCGTTAGTCGTCTAAAATGAAGGATTGTTAGTCATTTATCCGGGGGTCTTTTTCTGGATTGCATTTTCTTTCGCATTATTTAATTAGCCACTCAAAGAGTTGTTGTTTTAGTCTATGACAAAATGGTCCTCTGAGTACAAAAACATTTTTATAACATTCAATCGATATTTCAAAAAAAAAAAAAAAAAATCAAAATAAAATGTTTTTTGAATATGTTTTCTTGTCAATCTCTAATTAATCAAATTTATATTACGTCTGCATGCCATCATTGTTTAATTCTAATATTTAATTGAATTATATAATAATTATTTTTAAAAAGTTAGCACCTTTGGTGGCCAAATCTGTTCTTTGCAAAACTTAGCATGGAACATTTTGTTTAAAAATTTTAAAATTATGAGAAACCATTTTTTTGGGTACTTTTGTATCAGGAGATACTGGTTTAATGTTTCATTCTATACTCTAAGTTTTGTTTCTGAAATTATATAAATGGCTTTTGCTTCTATAAAGACTTTGCCGTTTGGAAATTATTTAAATTTTCATTTGACTTTAGAAATTCGAAACCATCTATAAGAATCATTTGTACTTAAAGAAAAATAATTTTTGTAAGTGTAAACATTATAAAGATATTTCGAAAGGTGAAGTATTTAATTAAAACAAAAAAAATCTAGTTATTTTTTGTGCAGTTGTTTTGTGACATTAATTCGATAGCGAAATTTTAAATATTACGAATAAATACCGTATTCCTTATATTACCTCTTTTAAAAATGTAAATTTTTTAGTGTACTTTATTATTCAAAGTCAACTTCTTTAAATGTTTTCTTTAAACCTCCATTCTTTTAAATTTATAACTTTTTCCATAATTTCTTAAAACAGTCAGTTAGAAATTTGTTTCTAATATTCTTTAAAAGTTTATACTTTTGTAAGATGTATGCTGCTTGTATATTAGATTTAGTATTTTAAAACAAAGGCATCTTAGGATCCTAACAAATTTTAATGCAGCAGTGTATCTATTTACTTACATTTGCTTATTATATTTTATAGAACAGAGCAGTTTTTCTAATTGAAGTTAAATAGATTGTACTGCGAAACTCACTAAGTGCATTAGCGAAGTGACAAGTTTGATGCTTCGCTAACGACTTCTTTTCTTCTTTTACTATTACAATCTATAAGTTATCTTATGCTAATCCATCATTCATTTAAAACAATGTTGTAACGTTCTTAAAACGCTTTTTTTAGCTTTCATCAATTTTTTAATTGTATTGACCTTGTTGGACGCTGAAGCACGTTCATGAAAAATATAAATGAATTCATTATCCACTAATCTAAAGACCGAAGAAAAATAACGTGTTATCTCTTAGAAGAACGTAAGTTTACAAAGATGGATATCCAGGGAATAAATGTGTTGACATTAATTCATGAGTTTAATGGAAAAAGATTTGAAAAATGAACAGTATCCAATACCTCATTATGCACCAATTTATTCATAGATAAATCCAAGTTAAATGTTTCTACATTGTTAAGAATTTTATTTAATTTTCACGTTATTTAAAACATAGAAACAATCAGAAATGGATTGAGTTATATGTAAGAGGGCTTTTCTCAGAAGTAAAAGTACTCAATTTTCTGTGACCGCAATATTCTAGTGGTTGTGGTCAATGACTCGCGGCTGGCATTGTTTTGGTCGAGGTTTCATGCCATTACAGATCCTCAGTGTAGTGGGTATGAAGTAAGTTAAATATCTGATATAGGTCCTAAATTCTCCCGTGGCATTGAGTGAAAGTTTGTAGAGGGAGCTTACAGTTTAGGAATGAATCTCGTTACTTTACGGAAGTTCAGATTACGAGATTCGTCTCTGATAGCCCTCGAGTTGCTTCTCACTGCGACGTAATAAATAATCACATTACTCAATTTCCTAAACATTTAAGAGGTAATAACTTTAGAAAAAAGAAAAAAAAATATGTATGCAGATAAAACGCCATTTTTTTGACGCAGTAGTCTTCCTTCTCAATGCACTTTTGAGCAGAGGAATCTGCTTTCTTTGGGGAAAAAACTTTTTCCGCCGTCTCTTTTACCCATGACTTGATTGCAATACTGATCTCATAGGCAATCGAAAACCTTTTTCCACCCATAATTGATTTCAGAGAGATAAAAAGATGGAAATTCAAGGCACGGATGAGAGTTGTGCGACGGAAAGAGGATGACATCCCAATTGAATAAGTCCAAGAGAGACATGGTGGCGTTGGCTGTGTGGGGTAATGCACACAGCAACAAACACTCGCTTTTCGTTCTCATTCCCCCACTTAGTTCCGGACACATTTCGTATGCAAGTGTATGTATCAAGAGAAATTGTGATTATACTTTGTATTTTAGGATCGTTGACAGTTAATATTAGAAGGAAATATATAATTCTGCTTGAAATTTTGAATTGGTACATATTTCAGGGATTTTTGCCGTACAGTTGAAGAGTTTGGATTTATTTGGAACTAAAAGAAAGGAAATTTTTAAATTTTTTTCCTATTCAGTTATTGTATTTCCTCGTAGTGAAAATTTTTTCTCATTTTTTTGGAAAGATGTTTTGTTTTGTTCATTGCTTTCTATTTATTTGGATTTGAGAAGTTAAAGGTACAATATAAAATATGTGAAAAAAGAAATTCTTTATGATTTTAATTCTTTTTAATTGGACTAGATTATAAATTTTCAGGTTTTTCTTATTTTTCTCATTGAGAACTAAACTACAATTTGTGTATTGAAAAGTAGGGAAGAAGTAGTTTAAATTTTGGAAAATCTGGATGTGATTCATTACACATTATACATAATTAAATTTTGCTTCAAATGAAAATTGATGGATGAATAAAAGTGAATATATTGTTCGAGAGAAACTTTTATTTTAAAACGGAAATGTAATAGTATTTTTTTCACTATTATCAATTATAATCCATAACCCCGAAATTCTTATTTATCTCTTCATTTCTTCTTATTCAATCTAAGCATATTTTGAATACTTTTCTGCGCAAGTGTTTTTCAAAGAAAAAATAAAAATTCTAAGAAATGAAAAGAAAATATTATTCTGAAAAATCTATAAATAAAAGTAGCTTATTTTGTATTTCTTCGAATGAAATATATATTTTGATGCTTGTGTAAAATCTCGTCGATCTTAATAGTTGGCGTAATTCCAGTCGAATTTACTGCAGTCTTTTCGATGGCCAAAATTTCTTAATTCGTTTCAATATATTGATGCTTGGCTCCATTTTAAATGTGAATCTAACACCCCATAAATTCATCTATATATGAATCCTAGAGGCAGCACGTGGTCCCAAAAAATGGTGATTCATTTCAATATTTTCTTTTATTGATTGCCAAAAAAAAATTGGTCCTATTTTATCAGAAACTCTAGCAATGAAAACTACATTAACAGCTCTGTAATCCGTCATTCGATAGCTGGGCACATTGTACCGCTTGGCACCAATCAAGACGTTCTCTATCAAACTTTTCGTGCGGATTAGGGAGTTGGTTGGCCTTAACCGCCTAGTTGCAAAAGAGCACTATTCGTATTTTCACCCAATGTTAATCATAACAGTCAGTTTTAATTTCAATAAACTATTTCTTGTTTTCTAGTCGATTAAATATTCCTTGTTTGTTCAATATAACAACTGTGTGCATGTGGTGTCCTTAAGGTTCAATGTTCTCTAAGCCCAGAAGTTGTTCCAGTAATAATAACAATTTTAAGTTTAAGCATGTTACAACTTGTTTTAAGAATCATGTTACTATGATAATTTTAATTTTGTGCTGTGGATTCTTATCAATACAGGTATATAAATTTAATTAATTTTTATTGTTTAAATTTAGTTTTATAGTTGTCAGAAAGAGACGAAATACTTTGTCGGATATTTATATTACCCCCACGGGATCAAAATGTGGGCAAATACACTAAATACTTGTTTCAGTAGCTTAAGAATTAAAAAAAAAAAAAAAAAAAGATTTATTTTTGGTATCCCCGTCAAAATTGTATTGACACTCGATAATGAGGCACGGTCATGGTCCCGAACGTGCCACATTAAAGAAGGCTTATTATATCTTTCCACTATCTGTAAAGTTACAATGCGCCACTACTAGTCCGTTTTAAAATACAGAGAAATATATTATGTCCGTTCATAAGCTTTTTTATGCTTGGAATCCATACGTTTGAAAATACTCCCCTGTATTCTGAGGTAGATAGATACCAAAATCTTTATTATTTGCCCTAAAATTTAAGATGTAAAAACAAAAATTATTTAGCAGTTAGTGATAATGGCTGATAGAACACTTGTTTAAAATAATTGTTAAACTTGTTAATAAAACCCATGTGTTTGATATCATGTTACTTTGGAGACAAGATGAGAAGAGGAAAATAGGGGGAAAACAACAACAACCATATTCTATTTTTCTCATTCTCGTCATTAATTTCCATATTCTATTCAACCATCTCTTTCCATTGTTGGCAAAATATCGCATTGTCTGGCAACATTTTCTGATTGTTTGGCAGAAATAATCGACAAAATTTACACAAGTACCAAAATTTCTATGAATTTTGAAAAGGATTTATATAAATTGTTTTGAATTCGGGCCATTGTATTTCACGGATTATTGCATTGGAAAATATGGTGGACTTAAATATTTGAGTAAATTCGTATGCTAAGAATCAATTGCGTTTTTTTTACACAAAATTTAGAATTTGCCTACAAAACTCTTTTACATGTAAGTGAAACAAGTTAATGAGAATTTTTCTGAAAGTAGTATCACAAAAGACAATTTCAAACTTCACAAGTTACTGCACTTTCCTCATAAATGAAATAAAAAGGATCGTATCATATTTGTCTCATCAGAATTTTCGAAAATACATGCATTTACAAATATCATATAATGTTTCTTGAAAATTTGTAAAATCATTCCTGAAAAAAAATTAAAGAATAATTTTTTTAAATTAATAAACTCATGAACAAAAACAATGTTATTAAAAATATTATAAAGTATTTCTCTGCATATCTGTTTTTGCATTAATTAACGTCACATTGTTTGCTACTAGTATCTATACATATGATGTACTATACAATTAAAAAGCAACATTCCTTTATTAATATAATAGACTGTCATTTGTAGAAACTATTTTAGTATTCTTACTTTAAATATTAAAATAAGACAGAAAAAAATTTAAAAAACCCCCCCAAAAAGTATGTTTATATTTTTCATAATGTTTTTACTGTAATGTATGGCAACGGTAGTCGTGGGTTCAAGTCCTAATGCCACTAAAGATCCACCGCGTGTCGGGACTGATGCATACTAAACCTGGTTAAGTGCTCCCAATGGCGTGGTGTGAAAGTTAGAAAAAGGTTCGGTTGTCATCTTCGTCACTTGACTGAGGTTCAAAATTACAGTGTCCATCGCCTCTAACCCTGGTGTTATTTCTAAGTGAGACGTCAATAAACAATCACTGCCACTTTTAATGTAATAGGTTTCAGGTAATTTGATATGAAGATTAATGTTCGTTCAATATTTTGTTAATACTTCATTTTAGTCAGTAGACAAATAGGACACACTTTCTGGATGACACGGATATACCGAAATTTTTTTTATCATTTATGAATTTGCGGAATTTCTTTCGGGATGTAATATTTCTCAGTGGATTATATAAGACTAATAAATGATGCGCTCTATTTCTGGATATGATAAAATACTGTAGACGTAATTGACTGTCTAAGAAATCTTATCATAATTATATGCAATTTAGTATTACTATACCATATGTGTTTCCTGTTTTATTTTATTGCAATTAATAGGATTTATAAACTGATTGGGTTACATTAGAATTGATATATAGAGATGCAAGTAATTGTCATTAATTTTGTATAAATAATATGCATGTATTTTAATATATGTATGTTCATAATATTAATAAGGGGCAGTAAACAATTTATCTATACCAGTGGTCTAAATTATGTAAGCTTTGTTCTTTTACAAACTTTTTTTCGTTGAATGTAAATAAAAAATAAGCTTTTGGTCGAAAATTTTCAAATAAAAAGCGTATGATTTTTACAGTTTTTCATGCAAAATGTATTCATATTATTTGAAGAAAACATTAAAATTACAATTGTGAAAATTACAGTTTTCTTGCTTTAATTTTGCATGAATTGAAGTTTCGTTTACATGATCAAATAATCAATACCTCATTGAAAGATTTGTACCATAGACCCAAAACCTTCAAAACAAAGAGCAATTCCCAGTTAAGATATCTCCAGAGACTAACAAAGAAAGTGATTTCTTACGAAGTTGGCTCATAACTTTCTGAGAGAAGTAATGAACGAGTAAGCGGAAAAGACGGTTGACACCAATTCTTCGTTGAAAACGAAATCCGGGAGCAACATCAACATTGTTCTTCTTCCTTCAGTTGAACTGTAATGGAAAAACACCAAGAACACTTTTGGGTATTGGAAAGAATGAGACAAAAACAACTGTACGAGTGAAAGAATTCAGAAGTTAAAAACTTTCGCATTCCCTAGGGAGTGTCTTACACAGTCCATCTGTTTTTAGCTTCATCTGTTTTTCTCCTACACTGAAGATGGTCAGCAGAAGTTTTTTTTTTTTTTTTTTGCCTGTGTGAGATTCGGAAAGTGTGAAAGAGTGTAAAAGAATGATCTGAAAGTAAGAATAGAACGAAGTGGCAAATCAATTAACAGAGAAATAACAGATTTTAAGTTTAAAAATCACATTACTTCTTCTAATTTCTTTATTATTCACACTTTTAATTTCCTTATTAAACTTTGATGTTATTTTAATTTAAATATAGCAAAATTCAGAAAAGAAATAAAAAGTGCAAACATTTTCTTTAGCGTTAGATATTTGACCTATAGCACGATAGGTTAGTGACATGATGTGATTGTTTATAAACGTCGCACTTTGAATGAACACGTAGTCAATAGGCAATAGATCTCCTAAAATTGAAACTCTTTCAAGTAACGAAGATTGCATTTCCACACCACGTCTGTCGGAGGATTTGGTACCTCGACCAGATTTAACGTACTTCAGCATCTCTGTACCGGGGTCTTTAGGGGCATCATCTAAAGTTTTACCCTTTTCCTATGACTCGACGAAAACAACTTCAGCAGCTAGTCGGAGACCATGAATACTAGGTTACCGGGGCCACCATAATAGTATAGAGTACCGTTTCAATCGAAAATATATAGAATTGAAAAGAGAAATATAGTATAGAAATATTCAAATGAGTCACAAAGACCATCTCGTATCATTTGGATGATTTTGAAAGGGAGAACAAGCTCTGGTGTGGTGTGGATGCAAGACTGAGCCAAAACTACATTTATAAAAATACTCTTTTTCGTAACTCTGGTCTGCTCTGGCAGTCTCGACATATTTTCAGATTTCATTTTATAGAGACATTACACACATTTCTTGTTAGTATACAACGAACTCAAAACTACATAACCAGAATTTACTGGTTTTAGCTGAATGAAATTGTTACAGTTACGTTAAATTGATAGCTGTGTTTCAAATTCTAGCAAAGCAATGAACTGTGTTAAATTAATTATTAGCTATGTTGTAGTAAGAATTTAAATTTTAGAAAAGAGATACAATAACTGGAGATGGCTTAGAAAATCTTTCTTTTCTTCTGTAACAAATTAAATTATGTAACAAGAAGAGCTTTTATAAGAGACAAAATTTAATAATTGTAATTAATTTAAAACTACATTCTATTATTATATTCTAAATAGAATTTAAGATTTTCAAATGACAAATTGAAAGATCATCAATTCCAAATCCCATTGATCTCAATGAAAAGAAAGAAGAACAATAGGTTTTATCTTGGAAAACATCGGAATTCGTGTGCTGGGAACGAGAGTGTTGATATTATAAGACTTTACTCTGATGTTAGAATCTTGGAAAAATAAGCTGCGTCGAATAATTCATTATGCCCAAATTTATTCATTGGTGGCAGAGAAAAGGGAGGCTTTCCCCCTTAACATGGAAGAGGGGGGGGGTCTGAAGTAATTACTAATTCCATTCAAGCTTCATTAGTAAATTTCTCGAAACAGAGAAGGAAATTGCATGCATGTATGAATGTGTATGCAGTAGATCACCTCGTAATGATAGTTTTAGAAATATTGAAATAGATATTAGAACACAAAAGGCTGCTTGAGATTTTTAGAATTATTTTTAAGCTTTTGTGTACTGTTAGCGGAATGTCATCATAACGTCATATTTTTATTTTTTAAATGCTTTGACGAGTTAAATAATAAGAAAGCAAAGAAATTAAAATGTTTTTTTTTACTCTTTTTTTTTCTCTTCTCTTTCTCGTTCTTTCGTTTTCGGGTTTATCCCGCACTTTTTACGTCGCTTTATTACAGTTGAAAATTTAATTTAAAACTTGAAAAAAGGACGAATGCTATTAACTGGTCGTTTTTTTAAATTTATTTAAATGAGGAGACTTTAACTTTCTTTAAAAATAGAAACGTAATGTATTATTTTTTTCTCGTGGAAGACAAAAATATATCCTCAACCTGTTGAATAAAACTTTGTGTATTCAAAATAAAGGAAAAGGAAAACTATATAAAAATGTACATGATATATTAGAATTTGCAGTCCTAATGAATTAGAAAAAGATGAATATGATTGAAAGATATTATCATAATTTTCTTATTTGGGCATTCATAATTTTTTTATTTTATTAATAATCGATTTTTTTATGTAGAAGTGTGTAGTAGTGCACACTTCTACATAAAAAAATCAATTATTAAGGAGCGTGATTTGTGCATACTTCTTGAAACGGAAAGCTAAAAGCATTTTTTCTTCAGTACTATAATAAGTAATCCATTAAAATAATAATAAATCCGTTTGGGTTTTTTTATATAATTTAAGTCTACTAAATTAAAAATATTTTTTATTATGAATTAATAATTTCTAAAGGATTAAGTAAGAAATGTGAATCAAGGAAACGAGTAATATGATTGATTTTCATGAAAAAGGTGAGAGAATCAATTCATTGGAATGGAATATAAAAATAAACGATAGCATTTTTTTATGAATTGTTCTAAGCAACACGCGTGAGTTTTGAGTTAGCAATGATCTGTATTTCCAATTTGGGTTTAATACATCATAACAGTACAATTAGCAATATCTGTGATATGTAACAATATTTCACGATTTCTGTGTACTATGTTGCAAAAATTACGAAGTAGGAAAATCTTTGTTTAGACGTATTCTGTCAACTTCATCTTGATTTGTACAGAAAAAAAGCCCCTCTTCAGCAATCTTGTTTGAATAATTATATAAAACTCAAAATTGGCTGAGTGAATAATCTAGCCTGCCCTATTTTCATCATTTATTTAAGGATAAATATATTTTGTGCTCTAATGTCCGATTGTAAAAACACACACACACACTACAGATCCCAGATCCTTTTCTATTTTCGACTTCCTCCTCAAAATATTTTACTTTTTCTTCCATGGTTTCACACATGTTTTGTAGTAACATAGCCATTTTGGGATCTTGTGTTATAAACCCCAATTTTCACTCACTCATTCACGTGTAAATTTCTCAATTTCATGATTCAATCATCTTTTGCTCTTGAAATCCATACCATTCAGTAATGTTGGAAAATCAACATTTTTCAATTGCAAGAAGAAGTAAATAACTGCATCTATTTAGTCCTGAGCATCGATATCATAGCAACATTAAAAGAATTTCATCATTTAACTTCACTGGAGTATTATTTATGTTGAAGTTCTGTGACTAGAAGGAATGTATAAGTAATTTTCTTCTACCATATTTAAGCAGTGGTTAATGAGACTTACACAGCTACGAGAATGAAGGTTAATGAGCCATTGCCAGCTAGTAGACAAGCATTCTGACGCATAAGTATTTAAATGCAAATATAAGCATTTTACTCTTATAAATAGTTTCCCATTTTAAATGGATTTGAAAAAAGTCAGAGAGGACCTATTGTAAATATCGTTTAAAGTACGATACACTGCAACTTCGGGTATTTTTCCAAATATTTTGTTTAATGATCTTACTCTAGTTAGAAATAGGATGTTCCTTTTTTTCTTTTTCTTTCTGGAGATTATACGGTAACAGGATTATTATTTGAGTAAGATTTGGTAAACAATGATTTATCGCCATTGGAACATTGATAAATTTTAATGATTGAATCAATTAAATAAGGTACTTGAGGATAATACTGCCATTTAATTGCAAATAGTAATTGTGATGGCTGTGATAAAGCTGAAAAAATGAAAAACTGCCGGCGATTGCTATTTTTCTTCTTTCAGTTTTAAAAGAAATTTGGTTCTAATTTAGGGTATTAGGACATATGGGAAAAATAAAACACCAAATTTAAGTCCTTTCCTTTTGTGACATTTATGTTTTAAAATTATTCGTTAAGCTTAGGTTTTTTATGTGCCTAATATTGATATTTGAAACATTTTATTGAAATTTAAAAGTAATGTTTTATTCAAAAAGTTTTTCTTACCCTTTGAGTTCAATATGGAATTGAATTTTCAGATGTATTTACAATTGGTACCATTTTTAAAAATAATATTCCGTAAATATAAAAATATTTTACTGTTCATTTATAAAACATACGCAAAATATAGCGAACCTACTTTTTAATTCATATTGTTATATATTTTCTTTGAAAACATAGAGATTTGTAATTTTGGAAAATTTATTATTATTTCTTTTTTTCATATAAAAAAAGTATTTCTTAAAATTTAGGTATTACTCATGGAAAAAAATATTTTTGGTTCACTTAATGCATAAGTACCTTTTATAGAAGCATAAGAATTTAGAGCCATATTGTGTAACAGTTTTCTTTAAAATGGTACCTAAATACAAATATATCTCACAAATCATATCGATATTCAACCAAGAGTTGAAAAAACGTTTTTGACAAAAAAAACTATTTTTACAGCTCTAGAGAATGATCAGGATATCATTATTAGGTATACTACTATCTAATAATATGAAGATATATATGCTACCTAAACATGGAATTTTAGATATAGTATTCGAAAATTCTTCGTTCATGTCCTATTACCTTAAAGTTTCCCCTTCAAATTTAAAATTATGAAAAAGTACTTTTTTTTTGCAAATAATATAACTCAGTGAACGTAACTAGGCCACTTACTATTTCTCTCGATAAATTCATTTTTACTAAATTTTACTTCATTTAATTAAGAAAAGGGGGGGGGGGGAGAGACACTATTTTATTATTTTTATGAACAGACTTCATTTACATTAAAATGAGTTCGAATGTAAATAAGTAAAGAAGTCAAGTTCATATCCTCTTAATTCCACTCCCTATATAAACATTTATATGTTTTAGGTGATGTCTTAACTAGTATGTAAAAAAAAAATTTAATGAGAAAGATTAGAATTAAGAAAATATTACTAAGTATAATTCACGTACGAAACAAAATTTTGCATGCAGGTATTACAGGTACTATTGAAGATGACACACCCACAGCGGCGTAAAATTTATAGCTATATGTTTCAAATTTTGGGATTCTTTTATGAGACATAAAAGTTTGATAAAATTCGTCCCCTATTTTTAAAGAGCATTAAATTCACCCTTAAAATCGATCAGACTCAAAATGGTAAGTTTACTAAGTGAAACTAGAAACAGGTATCCTAAGAAGAGCAATTAAAATTATGAAAAACTCATCCCCAGAATTGGCAAATCGTGCCCAGTGCACTGTTATTGCTTCTTTTTTAACTCCCTTTCCAAAGTAGTAGAGTCATTTGTTAGATAACTTTTAAATTAAAACTGAAATAGCCCTGTAGTTCTATTACTTTCAAGTACCTTTCGCATTTGAAATCAAAATCATGCAGAGTTTTTCTTTAAGGCTCTTCCGGGCAACATTATTTTTACAAAAGCGCTTTTCGTTATTTAAAACAATTACTTATTATCTTATTTGGGGAATTATCAGCATCCCCCCCTCAGATTAAACTTATATTATTATATTAAAATAGCCCTTTGTGAAGTCCTACATTTTCGCAATGCAAATTCGATTGGTATGTATTTACTTTCCTAAAAACGTTACATCATTGGTTATATAAGTAGTAATTTGAATTTCAACGAGATACAACAGAATTATAAATATATGGAATAATGGAACTATTGCTGTGAATATAACAAGTTATAATAAATATATTTCCGAATTACATATATCAGGAATACACATACAGATTGATTCAGAAAAGATGGGGAAAACAGAACAGGTGATAATACTCACCAATACAATCTATTTTCACGGAAACAGAAAAGAATCCCGTTTAGCTGAGTCGCCGATATAAGCGTGAAATATTTTCGGATTGGGGAAACACCTGTGGGAAAAACACTCACCATACATTCTTGCTGCCACTATGGTACTTCTGTGTGCTGCTCCGTAAATGAAATGCATACCTGTTTTTCAGTATAATGCAAGTGTACTCTTATCCTGTACTTTACCACTGTCAGATCGGTTGCCTTTTATTAATGCGAATCAGATTTGCTTATGAATTTTCTTCTTTCTGAGGAAATATTTGCATGCATGTAATTCTTTTTCTCCCGATAAATCACAACAGGATTGCTGTTTTAACGTCTGCGGTGCAGCCGCTTCGAAACGCGCTAGCGCGTTTGTATATTATTTTAAACCATGTATTCTTTGATGAAAATTGTTTTTATTGATTTGCACTTTGACCTGTTGCAGTTTTCTCATCTATTCTGAATCACTCTGTGTACGATAATTTGAAAGTTTTCAATTTAATAACTAAAACAAACTTAGCAAAAATACTGTGAAATTGAATGACTAATTATAACATTTTATTGTTTTGGTCTTTGAGAAGTAGTTTAACAAAAAGTAACATTGTAGAATAGATTAATAATAAGTAAAATTGTGTCACTGTACCATACTGGGATAATAATGATTAACAGAGTGAAATATTTAAATTTTTACAACAATTATTATTCCAGAGCTATGTGAATAATTTACCGAATAATATGGTTAAAAATAATGTAGTTAGGTAATAATTTTAGACTCAAGTTAGCAATTTACTTTTAAGCCGATGAATCAGTTAACCCATATTGCGACCCCTTAATTAAAAGGTTACTATATTAAATAAAAGTACTTTAATAAGCATCCTTATCCTCGTACATATTAAAATTTAATGACCTAGTTTATAGATTGGATGCCTTTTAATAATATTCCAAAATTAAATGGTCCATCGCTAATAATTTATTCAGAAGTTTTAAAGTAATATTTGCATCAAAAATTAAATATGGCTAAGATTTAGGAGATAAGCAGGGAAATTTTCATGAATATGGATATTCACATAGTATTAATTCAGCCTTAAGAAAGTAGATTTTATGATTAATTCATTCTACAAAATAATGAAAAAAAAATTGAAAAAAACTTAAATTAGATTTGTTAATTTAATTTTAACATGTGATAATGTTATTATTGTTATTTCTATTTTAAAGATTTAAAACTTTTCCGGGTAATAAAAGGTCTTCACTTTTGGTAGCGAGCTCAATCACCAACGAAAGGTTCACATCAAAAAATATTTGGTGACCGTCATCTTTCCAATCTGTATTACTGGCTTACCAAAATAAATGATCATTAATGAATGTAAAGTAAGTGTACTTCTGAGCCCTAGGCTCCAAAGAAGCAATTACTTTCACGAAAAGAAAACATCTTCAAATTCCTAATGCATTTTTATTTTTTGATTAAAACATTCTAAAGTACAAAAACATCGTAACTTTAATAACAAAAAGAATAAAAACAGACGAATCTGCCATATAAATATTGGCTATTAAATTGAATATTAAAATAAGAGCAAATGATAAATTATTAAAGTAGCCAATAATAATCTGTTGCAATATTAAAATAAAAGCAGATGACGAATTAAAAAAATGAAAGGCATCTTCGCAATGTAAATATACCTTTATAAGCAAACTGAATGTAATAACTTTAATCATATTACATTATGATGTGAATCTTTTGAAAGTAACGCTATGTATCCTTAATTTTATACCCACGCATTTTTGATTATGCTATTTTCTTAAAACAACAGCATGTTACCACAGCATGTTGGTAAAATACAATGTACTCGGTAATTGTTTAGTTTTAAATTCAGAATTCGTATGAGTGCGTGAGAAGTGTATATTTATGCTGAATAAACCGAATTGTGTTTCCTTCGTTTGGTATAGAAAAATTATTACAAATCGATTGCAGGTACAAAATGATGTACTCAAAAGAGCACAAATAAGTTAGATGGATGCATGCAAATTTCGACCAGTATAATATCTAAATATGTTATATGAAATGAAAAAGGACTTAATAGCCTTAACGTTTCAAAAATTTTAAAATTAGTACGATTCTTTAGAATTTCAAATTGTTCCATGAAGGTATTACTTTGCTGTTTACTACGATTTAGAACATAATAACGTCTGTAAATAGAGTTAAATCGCTTTAGCTTCTTAACTAGATAAATGCATTAGCAAGCTGACAACCCCGATGGCGGATAAACTGATGCCCTTTTTTTATCCGTCATTTACATTAATTTTGTCATGATTTCCGAGAAAGTCTTGAAGCGGCACCATAAATTCCTTAAAACATTTTTTTCAGTCCTCATCAATCACAAAACAGTTGTGATTTTCTTCGGGGGGAAACGAAAAGAAAAAAAAAAAAGGAAGCAGAATTTAAGTTCATTGAAAAATAAACTATATTTCTAACTTCATTCATCTCAGCAGTGAAAAGAAAACAATGGGTTTCGCTATGAAAGGGCCTAAATTTACGAAGATGAATATCCATGGAATAAAATTGTTGATAATAATTCTTTGTTGTCATGTGAGAAGTGTGTGATAAAAGAGCCGTCGAATAATTCATTAAGCTTAAATTTATTCATTGGTTGAGGATAAATAGGAACTTAAAACTGGAAGGGGTTCTGCAGTAATTACTATTTCTATTCAAATTTCATTAAATATTGACAACAGTCACTGAGGGAATGTGTTCTATTTATGAATTTATGCTTTAGTTAGGATTGAAAAATTGCGTTTGTTATGAATTTAGAAGCGCGTTAGGATTTAATTTAGGATAAAACTTTTGCCTAGAAATTTCCACCATTTTTTTTTAAAAACTTTTACCCTTTTTGTCAAAGCATTTATACAAAGTTTCTTTTTAAATGCATTTTATAGATTTTGAAAAATGAATCAGAAAAAGGAAAATAAAATAGAGAAAAGCAATAAATAAATAAATAAAGTGCATTTTAATATTTTTTTGTAAAATACTTTTGGTCCTATTTGCTTATTTGAATTATTTGTTTTGGAAATTGCTTAATCTCTCGAATTGTTTGTTTCGCCTTCCACTTCTTTTAATTGGAGTTTAAACTTTAAATCATTATAGTTATAAAAAGAGAAAGCGTTTTAATTTTTTCCCTCTTATGAGTTAGACGAGATTATTATAAAACATAAAAACATAGTTTTATGTTTTTGAAATTAAAATAAAATTTTAAGAAATCTGAATGATTTCTTTACGCTTTTTTGAGAGGCAAATGAAAACCGATAAAAAATCTCTGAAACGTATATATATATTCTGTAACTTGGTAACTACAATTCTTTTTTAAAAACTACTTTATGAAACGAAAATCTAATGACATCTTTTCCGTACTTTTAGTCAGCATTCATTAACAGAAAAGAAAGTATAAGAATTTATTTATCTCTTTCATTAGTGTAACGAATGCAGATACAATAATGATTAATATTACTTTTGATGAAATATAAATTAAAAATATTGAAACAAAACATAATTAACGGACCAAATGGAAAATAAAGTGACATAATAATAATAAATTTCTCAAATAATTCTTTAAGACTCCCTTTCAACTTTAAGGCATTTGTATAATCTACAGTTTTAGAAAATATCATTGTATTCTCACAGAAATTTAAATAAAATATTAAATGCTTGAATATGCAGGAAAAATATTGTTAGGGATTTCTACAAAAATAATTTTAAGGCATAAAAAAATCTAGACAGGTATGTGTTAGCTAGCTCTGATATTCTCATTATCTGATAATTATTGACAGACGAGAGTTATGATTTGGTTTTAAAAATTTGATATTTAGATAAAGCTCCAGTTTTCTAACCCCATATTCTATAGAAAATAAATAAACTTAAATAGTTAAAACTTTTTTCGATCAACATTCTACTATATTCTTTTACTCCACTGATGATATTCAATATCATATCGCACCATTCTGTCACCAATATTTCTCATAAAGTCGCTACTTTACAGAAATTTCTGGCGTTCAACGATCACAAAACCGCAAATATCTTCTGTTCTGAACAGTGTATAGGGGAAGCGAATTGAACTGAAGAATATATATTTCTAAAATGACAGCAATTCTGAACAGAAGTAGAAATTAGAATTAGTATTTCGTTTTTCTTTTAGCCACTCATCAATACCACTTCCACATATTCATCACAACCGTGATCAAACTGTTACCCGAACCAAAAACAATATAAATTACATATATCCCATGAGTCTTATTAGCTCTGTAATGTTTTATATTTTACAGAGTAGGTTCAAAATTTTCCAAAAGGTAATAAAAGAATTGTTGACATTCAACTCCTTCAAAACGGAATTCCGAAACAGCAATGACATTGTTACGTTTATTTTATCAGAGGAATAATAACAAAAAATAATACTCGAAGCACCTTTGGGCATTAGTGAAATCTAGACAAAAAACCATTGTTTGGGGGAAAGGACAGAGAGGAACATAACTTCCTTCTCTGTATCCTCGGTGGACTGTCTTGCACTTTCACTTAACTTTATCTTATTTTCGTTTCTCTTTTATGGTTAGTTGAAGTGTTTGCCCCATGTACGACCCAGTAAGTGGAAGAATAAACAAATAAGCTAAAACAAGAATGGCGTAGGTTACAGATGGATTAACTGTCCCCTGGAGAACCAAAGCAGCCAGTTTTAAAATCAAATGTTTTGTGCCTGACTTTCATTGGGAATACTATTAGGACAAATTCTACCAGTAGTTGAACCAGTTAGCGACTATATACAGATAAAAATCTAATGTCTTCATTGGGAAATAAAAGATTTACTATTTTTTTCAATCCGTTATGTTTTTCATCTGTGTACTCTTCTGGAAAGTTGTAAAAATTACTTTTAGTATATATAGATTTCGATTATATTCTCACTATCAGCTGTTGATAAGTTTTACATCAATTATTGATTTCAATTTGAAAAGGAGGAGTTTGCCTCACATAAATCTCCTTCATTTTCTAAGTTTGATCACACACACACACACACACACAAGGTGTAAGGTGACCATAACTGAAGTGAAAGGGCTCAGAGCGTTCTGTTGTGCTACCTTATTTCTAGAATTGTGCCAAATGTAGAATGAAAATTAAACACGATGGAGGACGAAGGATTTCGCGGAAAAGAGATAGTTCCAAAAGTCACCTCTAGGGTAATAGGTGGTGGTGTATAATTGAAAAAAGATCTTTAAAAATGCAGAATCAGTACTGAAATAAATTTATCTTTCATTAAGCGCATTTGACGATATATTTAAAGTTATATAATGTTAAAGTTATTGAAATGAATAAAATCTTAAGGAAATTTCAATATAGGAGTAATTAATTTATTCTCTAACAGATAAGTTTTCTTGAGTTTTAATAAAATTCAATGATTACATAGTCACATGCTTTTTTTAAACTTGGCTAGATCTATCTTGTTTTAAGGATTTACTTAATTCTCAAGAAAAGTTAAGAATTTTCTAATACCTTTATAAAATTTATTATACTTTTATCTTATTTTTTTTGTTTGCTATACCTTAGAAAAAAAAGTATTGTTTTTTACATAAATGAAGTTTAAATTTCCCGTGCGTTGAGAAATCTAATGCATGTATTAGTAAGCTCGCAGTTTGATGACACACAAATTACTTTATTTATTTATTGTTTTTAAAATCCTTTGAAGCTATTAATCTTATCATGATTCCCAACATCACACCAATCCATCACCAGTTTTAAAGTAACGTAAGAACTTCTTCAAAAGGTTCTTCCTGGTCCACATCAATCACAAAATTACAATGATCTTCTTTAAAACGCCGAAAAAATAAAAAATCTACCATTAAAATCCAATTCAACCCAGAACAGAAAGAAAAGCAATGAATTTTCTCATGGATGGACCCGAATTTACGAAGATGAATATCCAGGGAAATAAAACGTTGATAATAATGCTCGGCTGTGATGCGAGAAACTTGAAAAATAAACGGAGTCGAATTATTCATTATGCTCAAATTTATTCATTGGCAGCAGGCGAAGAAGTGTTCAGAATGAAAGCGGCTCTGAAGTAATTACTAATTCTAGTGAAGCTTCATTAGTTAAATCCTGGCAACATTCTCCAAGGGGGACGTGATGCATGTATGAATGCCTATGTTTATTTTAGCTCTGTTAGTATAGCTGCTATGTGTATGCTTTTAGAAGCGTCAAAGGGTTTATTTCAGTACAGAAGCTGCTACTTCGATTCAAACTATTTTGAAATTTCTCTACATTGTTGCTGAAACTTGTTAATAATATATTTTTTTTATTTACGCTTTAGTATATAAGAAAGAGGTGGAAAGGAAATATTTAATTTTTTTAGCTCATATTATTCTTATTTTTTCTTGTTCTACCTTTTCCTGTTACTTTCCTGCTTAAGTTGTACTTTATTAATCATTGCCAAGAAAATTGATTTAGAACCTGAAAAGTATTAAAAAAATTAGGAAAGGGATTCTTAATTATTTTTCAATCGGAGGAGATTAAAGAT
The DNA here is from genome assembly GCA_019974015.1 of Nephila pilipes. Taxonomy (NCBI): domain Eukaryota; kingdom Metazoa; phylum Arthropoda; class Arachnida; order Araneae; family Nephilidae; genus Nephila; species Nephila pilipes. The sequence continues at coordinate 2,246,591 of BMAW01057835.1, read as the reverse complement.
TTCAAATATAATTTTTTTCCTTCTTGTTTATTTTAAAAGGTAAATATATTAATCTTTGAAACAAAAAGAAAGCATAAGATTTCCAAATCTTACTAAGCGTTTTTGCGTAGTTATATATATATATATATATATATATATATATATATATATATATATAT